>PVJS01005025.1:0-66123 GCA_004027185.1 Glis glis
TGCAAGTTGAATGGACTATTGGGGAGTGGTGGACACTGTAGGCGATGGGCACTAGTTGAAGGGAGCGGGTCCTTTAGCCGCACCTGTGGATGGATCATTGATGACTTTGCAAGTTGAATGGACTATTGGGGAGTGGTGGACACTGTAGGCGATGGGCACTAGTTGAAGGGAGCGGGTCCGTGGGGATGCACCCTTGGGGACTATATCTTGCCCCTGGCCCCTCCCCCTCTTTTTCTCTGCTATAAAGTGAGCATCTTTCCTCTGCCATGCCCTTCCATCATGATGTTCTGCCTCGAAATTAGCAAAAGAAATGAAGCCAGCCGACCATGGACTGAAGCCTCTAAAACTGTGAGTGCAAACAAACCTTTCCTTCTTTAAGTTGTTTTTGTCAGGCATTTTGTTATGCTATAGAAAACGAACTAATACACTCATAAGCAGAATTTATCTACCACAGTATCTTCAGCTTTTAGAAGCATGCCTAACATATAGTAGATATTCAATATATATTCGTTGAATAAATTGATAATCGTTGAATAGATAAGGATGGATTCAGAAAATATACCATTGAGATTATAGTTCCTAAATAACTGCTGAAGGATCTGTGGCTGGATAATGAAAAAAGCAAATCATAACCAAGCACTCAAGAATAAGAAAATTCATGCTAGAATGGTCAGGCCCTAAATATTTAAAACAGGGCATGATTGTCTTATATTTTTATTTTAATTAATTAATTAATTAATTAATTTTGTGATACTTGGGATTAAACCCAGGGGCATTCTACCTCTGAGCTGCAGTCCTAGGACTATTTCATTTTTAAAAAATTTGAAACAGGGTCTCACTAAGTTGCTGAGGACCATGCTAAGTAGCTGAGGCTGGCCTTGAACCTGCAATCCCCTGTCTTGGCCTCCAGAATACTGGGATTACAAGTGTGTGCCACCATGCCTGGCCCAATCTACCATTTTTAGACAAAATACTTATAATATTTTCTTCTATTTTTGTCTGGTACTGGAGATTGAGTCCAGGGACTTGTGCATGCTAGGCAAGAGACCACTGAGCCACATCCCTAGCTGAATACATCATTTTTAGACAAAATATTTATAGTATTTTCTTCTAACCTGCTGCTCATTTCTCTTCCTTTGTGCCAAACTCCATTTTTTTTCTTTCTGTTTGCACCTATCTCTATACATGAGAAGTTATAATAATAGCTAAACCTTTTTTTTAACTTATAGTTTATTTTTTAAAAGAGCAAAGCCAAAACACAGGGGAAAGACCTTTTTCTCCAAAGATATGGAGAAAGAATAATAATTGAAATAGAAAAACCAGTAAAGTTTAGATCTTTGAAACCTGGGGAAGAGAAAGTTTCAAAACGAATGATGTGGCCCTGGCTCTGTGTCGCACACCTGTAGTGCCAGCAACTCAGGAGGCTGAAGCAAGGGCAGCCGGGACAACTTAGCAAGATAAAATGAAAAGGGCTGGGGGTGTAGCGTAGTGGTAGAGCAGTCTGGGTTTAATCGCCAGATCTGCCAAAAAACAAAAACACGAAAAAAATGAGATATTACCAGTTAAATGTTGCTGAGAAATCAAGTAATACAAAAACTAAAAAGCATTTGTTGGATTTGTTACCCAGGAGGTTACAGGTGATGATAGCAAAAGCTATTCTGGTGAGTTGGTTGGGGTGGAAGCCAGCTTTGTAGTTTGGAAGAAGAGTGTAGAAACGGAAGGAGAATCAGGGAGTATAGGATGGTATAGGATAGTCAGAGAGCCCAACAGAAAGCTTCAGGTGCTGAATGGCCATGTAGCTCCTCCTACAGGAATCAATGGTCAGGGTGGGGAGGGCTGGGGAGCAACGTAGAAGGGGGTGTCTTGTAGATTAGATGCAAAAAGTCCGATACATCTCAGTAACCACCAAGGTAAATAATTGTGATTCCTATTTTGTTTAGGGGATTTGGTTCCTAAAATACCCAGAATCATCTGGACTAGATTAAATAACTTCCTGATGTTTTGGCTGAAATGTCCAAAATATGTTAAATATATTTATAAAGCTGGTATGAAATTTTATTTCAGTGTTGAAGGGTATACACATCAGTTTTTGTTTGTGTTTTAGAAAGTACACTTCTGTGAATTATCACATTTCTCATTTCTCACTAATAAGAGATTAAGATAGTATATTATAGTAATAAAATCATTGAAACAGCAACATGATACTATTAATAACAGTAAAATAATAACAGTGATAAAAATAATAGCAATAAAACAATAAATAGTTTTAGTAAACAGATAAAAACAATAGTAATACAAATAATAGAGCTGGGTGTGGTGGCCCACGTCTGTAATCCCAGTACTTGGGAGGCTGAGACAGGAGGATGGCAGGTTCATAGCCAGCCTCAACAACTAAATGAGGTGTGCAGAGAGGTCCACCACAACTTAGTAAGACCCTGTTTCAAAAATAAAAAATAAAATAGGGCTTGAGTGTGTGTGGCTAAGAGATAGAATGCCCCTGGGTTCAATCCCCAGTGCCAATAAATAAATAAATAAATAAATAAATAAAATATAATAGAAAATACAGTGTGACATTTCCTTGAGCATTTTGTTTGTTGGTTGGTGTGTGTGTGTGTGTGTGTGTGTGTGTGTGTGTGTGTGTTTCTGACGATTGAACTCAGGGGCTCACACATGTTAGGCAACACTCTGCCACTGAAGCACATGGCCGGCCTTTTTTGTTATTGTTATTGTTCATTTTTGAGATAGGGTCTGGCCAATTTGCCCAGGCTGTGTGTGTGTGTGTGTGTGTGTGTGTGTGTGTGTGTGGCACTGGGGATTGAACCCATGGGCATTCTACCTCTAAGCTACACCCCCAGCCATTTTTATTTTTTATTTGAAATAGGGTCTCACTAAATTGCTGAAGCTGGCCTCAAACCTGCGATCTTCCCGTCTAAACCTCTCAAGCATTGGGATTACAAGTGTGTGCCACCACACCCAGCTGAGTTTTGTTGTTGTTGTTGTTGTTGTTTTTAATCTCATGTTTTCTTTTTTATTTATTTCACTGAACTTTTTATTTTGAAAACATTTCAGACCTCTGGAAAATTACAAGAATTACAATGACTGTGTATTGCCATGTTTACCATGTCTCTTTCTGTAGATAGTAAATATAACTATAATACACTACTATACACAATGTATTTTATTCTTCTTCTTATTTTTTCTGAAACAATTGAGAATGGGTTACAAGGGTTATATCACCTTTGATCCCTAAATACTTCATTGCACATCTCCTGAGAATCAGGGTAGTCTCTTATGTAACCTTTGTGCAATGAGCAAATTCAGAAATTTTAACAGGGATACAATACTAACACACAGTCCAAATTGAAATTTTGGCAATTGTCCCAGTAATGCCTTTTATAAAAGCAACTCTTTCTTTACTCCATGACCCGATCTAGAATCACATGTTCAATTTATTTGCTGTGCTTCTTTATCTAGACCAGTTTCTCCACTTTCTATGCCTGTCACAACAGTGACTTCTTGAAGTGTTCAGCCTCTTGTTCTGGAGCAGAAATCTCACAGGTCTGAAGTTTTGCTTGAGAAGACCATCAACACGTCCAAACACGGGGTCTCTAGTTGATGAACCACTGCCGATCAACTGTGGGTCATTTGTTTCTCCAAATCCATTTTCTCTCTTTCTCTCTCTCTCTTTTTTTTTTTTTGGCACTGGAGATTGAACCCAGGGGAATTCTACCTCTGAGTTACACCCCCAGCCCTATTTTTTATTCTTTATTTTGGAACAGGGTCTCACTAAGTTGAGGAGGGCCTCACTAAGTAGCTGAGGCTGGCCGCGAACCTGTGTTCCTCCTGTCTCAGCCTCCCAAGTACTCGGATTACAAGTGTGTGCCACCATGCCCGGCCCTGATTTTCTCATCTTTAAAAAGAGGTATAATGTTGCCTATTCTTTGGAAGATAAAATGAGAACATGGATATGAAATTACTTCAGAATTGCAAAACATTTTACAAGATAAAAAAAATGTTAATCTTAGCTGGGCATGGTGTGGCACACTTGTAATCCCAGTACCTGAGATTATTGCAAAGTTTGGGTTTACAAGGCTGAGACAGGAGGATCACAGGTTCACGGCCAGCTGTGGCAATTTATTGAGGCCCTCTGAAACTTTGTGAGACCCTGTTTCAAAATAAAATAGGACTGGGGGTGTAGCTCAGAGGTAGAACACCCTTGGGTTACATCCCCACTGCCAAAAAGAAAAAGAAAAGAAAAAAATCTCTGTCTTCCCCACAGTAGTGAAGTATTAAGAGGAAAAACAGTAGCTGGAAGATTTCCCATCCTTGATGGCTGGATCATTAGAGACATGGCCTACCACAGGTTTTCAGACTTATTTAGCTTATTGCCTTCTTTTCAGAAAAATAAAAAGCCAAAAAACCTCAGTGCTCCCCCAAATCTCCCTTCTTAAGGAAGCAGTGGCAAATTTGCATTCTTTTGTGTATCTTTATTTTCTTCCTGTGCCCCCTGGGGGTGGTATCACCCATTTTGGAAACTTAAATACATGGACCTTACTATTGGCTCTATTCTGAGGAGTGGTAGATGCAAGATAGAAAATTGTAATGGGACAAGTGACTTCTGAAAAATTCTAGGTCAGAGTGTTCATCTCCCAGAGGAGGTGGCTTGCTCAGGGCAACAGCTCAGCTGCAGTCAGGACCAGACAGGCAGGTTTGGGTCTGTGGTCTACTGCCCTTACCCCCGCTTCCTGACTTTACCTGGGTCCCAGGGAGCAGCCAGTGCATTAGAAGGTTATAGTCCATAATGCATCGAGGGTCCACACCTTACCTCGGGTGATTGAAGGCAGGGGCGACTGAAGAGCTCGACGTGCAGTGAGAGGAGTTGGCACAGGCCACCTCAGAGCCCCCTCGGAAGGCAGGCGGAGCTGCTCTGCCCTTGGGGTTTTCACTGTTTTCTTTATAGAGAAAAATATACTTAACAAGCCTTAAAAGGCTTGTCTGTATTTGTCCCACCTCAGCTCTGGGAAGAGTTGCCATGACTTCTTTCTTTTTGGGGGGCAGTACTGGGGATTGAACCCAGGGGTGTTCTACCTCTAAGCTACACCCCAGCCCTTTTTACTCTTTATTGAAACAGGGTCCCGCCAAGTTGCTGAGGCTGACCTCAAATCTGCCATCCTCCTGTCTCAGCCTCCCAAGTCCTGGGATCTCAGGTGTGCACCACCGTGCCTGGCTAATGATTCTTAACTGAGTGGCAGCTACAGACTTGGGCTGGTTGGAGAAAGTAGGAATCTAAACGCTGGAGTCTGAAGACTGTGCGCCTTTCTGTGACCTAAACAAAGGGGAGTGGATAAATAAAGCAACAGTCTGACAAAGAGGTTTGCTCTTATGAGAAAAACCAGGTTAGAGACCTAAATAATCCTGTGTCTGTGTCGACAGGACAGAGGAGTGCCTTGAGGCAGGCCTCTGGAGTCAGCCGACCCGGATTCCATGCAGAATCCGTACTGTCCTTAGGACAAAGACTTGGTTTTTTTCCTCTGTAAAATGAGATTAGTAATGGCATTAACAACATAAAGTAACATGAGGATTACATTAAATAACCAGGTGAGTACTGAGAAGACTCCAAAGCACATAGCAATTTCTCAATAAATTGCAGTTATTATTATCAATTTTATTTGCTGGATTCTTTGTTCTTTTTTCATTTTTCTTGTTTCAAATGAATGAAAAAAATTAACTCCATTCTTTTGAAATTGAAAATCATGCTGCTGAGAGGGTTAATTCCTTTGACTGTATGTGGAGTTGAGATCACTTGGTGATATAACTTTTGTTTGCAGGCACTACTGAAAGATTTCTAAGTAACTATGTCAAGTATTAAAATAACCATAAAGGATGTTCAGAGAACAAGAATGTTCACTAGGGGGAGCTATTATAACAAATTATGTGACGTTCCTTTTAAAAATATGCAAACTCATAGTTTATTGATAATGTATCTTTCCTGTAAAGCGAAAATTGATAAGTATTATGTTGCACTTTCATATATACTATAAATATAACAGATGAATGTTTTAAAAATAAACATTAATTTGGAGAGAACAAGTATTTTTACTTAGCTTTGGAAACTGCTCTTAGGTCTCACATTGTCTTGGCCAAAAGGATTTCATAGAAACTCTAAGAGCTAAATAATCAGTAGAGTATATAGTTGAATAAATTTTATTAAACACATTAATTGGGAAATAAAAATAAGCCATTTAAAATAGTTGACAATGTTCTCTGAGATTACTGTAGAAGGTAAAATAAAGACAAATGAATTTTTTAAGTAGTTTCCTCAAGTAGTGCTCTGCCAGGAAAAAGAGAAACTTTTAGTGGAAAAGCAGTAGCTTTGGATCAGATATTACCTGGCAATTGGGGACTCGGTGAGATATAGCAGTAGGGGAAACGATCCAGTCTGATAGTAGGTTGCTCTGGGCTTGGGGACCCCCTTTCCTGGCAATTCATTCAGCTCTGTTGCCACACTTCTAACAGGAAGGAGTTGGAGCTCAGAGGGTCCTTTGAGCACTGACACTCTATGATGATGACAACAGAAAGCATTAAATTATTGCAATTACATTAAGGTAACCATTTGCTTAACTTTCGGTGTCTTCAGTGCTATAGCCACACATTCCTTGTTCTGCTCCAGCCACATCTCTCCCAACTCCCCAGAATCACAGTGCTATTTATTTACACAAATATGTCTAACATGTTTTTGTTTGCTTGCTTGTTTTGGTTTTGGTTATTTTTATGTTTGGAGGGCAAGAGAGTAATTTCTTAGGACTGGACCAAGTTGAAGAATGTTAAGCTGCTATATTAGTACAACTGGGAGAATAGAGGGGCTATAGTTCATGATGCAAAGCCAAATCGACCAGCAGATGGAATATAAGTTTTAAGAAGGTTTTGTACTTGGGGATCGAAAACTTTACTCATGTCAGTTATGAATGCATTTGTAACACCCAAAATCATATCCCCACTTTCTATTCTTATTGGACAAAATACTCTTTAGTATTTGGATGATTCCTTCAATCTCATTGAATTATACTTAAAAATACACTGGATCACAGGTGGCGTAAGCCTGTAATCCCAGTACTTGGGAGGCTAAGACAGGAGGATCGCAGGTCCAAGGCTAACCTCAGCAATTTAGCGAGAACCTCAGCAACATAGTGAGACTGTTTCAAAAAATAAAATAAAATAAAAAGGGCTGAGGGTGTAGCTCAGAGGTACAACTCCCCTGGGTTCAATTCCCAGTACCAAATAAATAAATAAATAAATAGACCGTTCATGTTTCAATCAGAATTGATTTTTTATACTATATACTAAAGAGCTTCTGGTAATTTGTTTGTAAAACCTAACCTGTCTTAAATTTATACACTTGTTCCTGTAAAAAATGATGTGTCCCAGTGGTAGCGCTCTTGCCTAGCATGTGTAAAGCTCTGGGTTCAATCTCCAGTGACACACACACACACACACACACACACACACACATACACACACACACACACACACACACCCTTACTTCAATCTCTTTGAATATGTTCATAGTGTTTTTCTTTTTAAACGAGGCCTCCTCTTTCAGACACACACACTGAAATAATTATACATGCGATGATACAATGTCTTGACTTTGCCTCAAAATAGCGCAGTGCTTGGGGAAGGAGAAATGAATTGGGATATAGATGAATCAGTGTAGCTCCGAGTTGGCAGTTGTTGAAGCTGGATCCTAAGTATATTGGAGTAGGGTCATTATCTATTCTCTCTACTTTTGCATAGGTTTGAAATTTTTCATAATAAAAAGTTAAAAACAAATCACATGCCAAAAAAAGAAAGAAATCCAAATCTAACTGTCATTATTTAATAACTTTGAACTTAATGTGGACCCAAGGAGACATCTTTTACAAGAAAAATTTGCAGTCCCAAGTCTTTTTCTTGATGATTGGGTCTGAATGTGTTAATCAATGCTGCCCTGTCATAGCCCCTGACATAAGGAAAATGCTGAAATGTGATTTTTAAATCATAAAAATGTACCCATAGTAATGGCTTCGTCTTTTGCATAATATTTAAATCAATTCATTGATTTCCAGTTGCCTGATACTCTTATATCAGTAACAAAATAAACGATACATAGTTCAGTAGAGTTGAATTCATTTGGATTCATTTGTGCTGGAAGTCTGCGGCCAATTAAGATCTGCTTCCTAGCCCTGGGTCTAGGGACTGGGCATCAGTCTCTCATAAGGCTTGGGTGATTTTTTTTTCTTGTATTGTACAGTTGCTGACCATGTTCCTGAAAAGAGAAATTAACACAAAATGCATCTATATTCTGCCTTGTTTCTTCGTATATTTGCATACACAGAATTATTAGTATAGCCAGTGCCTATAAACATCTTAAAAACATTTTCATAAAAAAAAAACATCCCTGAAAGCAAGACTCCTTGACCCACATTCTTCTTCTCTCTCTTTGTTTCCCTTTATGGCCAAACTCCTTAAAAGAGTCACCCATGCTTGCTGTCTCCGTTCCTCTCCTCTCCTCATAATCCCTCTTTATTCACTTCATTAGAGCCTTGGGTACTGCCATCACCTGGTGTTTCTCGGGACCATTCATGACCTTCCCTTTGCTAAACCCAAGCGTCCATCCTCGGTCCTCATCTGACTTGAGTAGCCAGCAGCAATCCACGTAGTTGATACACTGGATATACTTTTTGCTTTACTTTGTTTTTGTTGTTTTTGCTGTTTTTGGTACTGGGGAGTGAACCCAGGGACACTCTACCTCCAAGCTACACCCCTAGCCCTTTTTAAATTTTTAAAATTTTGAAACAGGGTCTTGCTAAGTTGTTGAGGTTCTTGCTAAGTTGTTGAGGCTGTCCTCCAGCCTTTGATCCTCCTGTCTCAGCCTCCCAAGTACTGGGATTACAGGTGTGCAACACCACATCCGGCTTTGCTTTATTTATTAAGATCATGACAATCTCCAGGTTTTCCTTCTACTTCACTGATCATTTCTTCTCAGTCTTTTTTTGATGATTCTTCCTCATATTCTTGATTTTACAGGCTCAGTTTTAGTCCTTGAAATCCTTTTCTTCTCCATCTAGGCTCATTATCTTTGTGTGTGTGTGTGTGTGTGTGTGTGTGTGTGTGTGTGTGTGTGTGTTACTGGGGATTGCACTCAGGGACGTTCTACCTCTGAGCTACACCCCCAACTTTTTTATGTTTTATTTTGAAACAGGTTCCCACTAGGTTGCTGAAAGTCTCACTACATTGCTGAAGCTGAGGCTGTTCTCAAGCCTGCAATCCTCCTGTCTCAGCCTCCCAAGAGCTGGGATTACAGGCGTGTGCCACCATGCCTGGCATTAGGCTCATTATCTTGGTACCATTGTTGTCTCAACTCAGCTATAAATAGTGTGCAAATGCAGATTCTGTCAAATTTACCTCCAGTAAATTTGATGGATGTCAAATGCACATCCATCCCCCTGAATTTGCGACATTCATATTCAACTACCCCCTTGGTTTCTTAGATATCAAAAAGGCACCTCAAAATTAACAAGTCCAAAATTGAACTGCTCATCTTCCCACCCACCCCAAAAACAGTTCTCCTTCAGTCTAGCTCATCTAAGAGAAGGCTCACTCCATAATTCCAGTTGTTCATTTCAACTCATTAAACCATACTCTCTCTTCTTTCTATAATCCACATGCAATATTTACCTATATCCTGTTTTTTCACTGGGCATGGTGGCGAATGCCTGTAGTCCCAGTACTTGGGAGGTTAAGACAGGAGGATCATAAGTTCAAGGCTAGCCTCAGCAACTTAGAAAGACCTTCATCAACTTAGTGAGACCCTGTTTCAAAATAAGAATAAAATAGTGCTGGAGGTGTAGCTCAGAGGTTGAATGCCCCTGAATTCAATCCCCAGTACAAAAAAAAAAAATCCTGTTGTTTCTACCATCAGAATATATCTAGACTCTATCTCTCACCATCTTCACTGCTACCACTCTCATCTCTCTCTTGTATTATTATTAAGGCCTCCTAGCAAATCTTTTCCTATTTGTTTTTGCTGCTCAATAGCCTATTCTCCATATAGCAGCCAAAGTGGTTCTTTAGCACTTAGTTGAGGCCATGCAGTCCTAGCTCAAAGCCCTCCCCTAAGTCCAAAAGTTGCTGGATTCTGCCCACTTTTTCTCCGCCACAATCCCTCTTCCCCCTTTCTTATTACTTTCCCCCTTCTCAGGCAATCTGTCCCCTGATCACATCAAACCTCAGTATCTTTGAATTTGTTTTCTTTATTTCGAATCATCTTCTCCTTGATAACTGTGCCAGACACTTGCCTGAATGACATCATAGTAGCAAAGCCTTGCTATGACCACATCATTTAAATTTACACTCTCCATTCTGTTGTCAATGCCCAGGACTATCTATCCCTTTCCTTGCCTTTTCTCTATTCCTCATCTCATGCTCTGACATGGTGTTGTTATAATAATCCATTATTCCATTGCTATAATGAGATACCTGAGGTTTGGTACTTTATAAACAAAAGAGGTTTATACAGTTCATGCCTCCGGAAGTTTCAGGGCATAGTGCTGGCCTTAGCTCAGCCCTGGAAATATCCTCATGGAGGATGGCAATACACCAGAGATGCATGCACAAGGGAGAGATCACATGGCAAGCCAGGAAGCCAAAGACTGGCTCAGAGGTCAAGTTCTTTCTCGAGAACTAACTCAGAGTCCCATGGTAACCACATCATTCTTTCCCCAAGGGCAGCACCCTCAGCCCTCTAGGCTGTGCCTCTTCAAAGTTCCACCACCTTTTAACATTGCCACATTGTGGACCAAGCTGCCAATACATGAACCTTTGAAGAACACACTCAAACCATGTCCAAACCACAGCAGGTACCTTTTACCTATTTATTTGCTTATTATCTCACTTTCCATTCCCTTGCCCATTGGAATATAAGGTCTAGGTAGGCAAAGATTTTTGTATTTTTTCCACTGCTATATTCCCATTGCCTAGTTCAGAACCTGACACTTAGCAGGTGAGTAAATATTGAATGAGTAACTGATTGCACAAATTAGTCATTAAACACTTCCAGTTCTTGTTTAAATATATTGCTAAGTCAGGCATGGTGGCACATGCCTGTAATCCAAGTACTTGGGAGGCTGAGACAGGAGGATTGCAGATTCGAGGTCAACCACAGCAGCATAGTGAGTCTCTCAGCAACTTAGTGAGACCCTGTTTCAAAACAAAAAAATAAAATAGGGCTGAGGGTATAGCTCAGAGGCAGATGTCCCTTAGCACCACACACACACACACACACACACACACACACACACACACAACAAAAACAAACCAAAAAAAACCAGTTCAACATCATCAACTAACATTACCAAGTTAACATTGCCATTTGGGAGACAAGAACATTACTCAATCATACACAGTACATTGGGTCAACATGGGGGGGGGTCTATGTTTGAAGGTCTCTGAAATGAAATGAAATTCCACAGACTCTAATGATCTGTTTTAGTGTTTAACAATGCTTTCTGTGGTTGATATATTTAAGAGAAATGTGAGCTAGGTGTGGCTTGTAATTCTAGCTGCTCAACAAGAGGCTGAGACAATAGGATTGCAAGTTCAAAGCCAGCTTGGTCAACTTAGGGAGGCCCTGTCTCAAAAATAAAATTAAAAAAAGGTTGAAGGTGTAGCTCAGTGGCAGAGCACTTACTTGCCTAGCATGCTTGAGGCCCTGGGTTCAATCCGAAGATGAGGAGGAAGAGAAGGAGGAGGAGGAGGAGGAGGAGGAGGAGGAGGAGGAGGAGGAGGAGGAATGTGGAAGTACTCATCCTACTCCTGCACACAAAAGCGTTTAGTAAAAAACAGAGCTGAGTTAGGTGGTTTAACCCACCCTTCTGGTCTTTTACTGTCATGACACCTTGAATACAGATAAGCTTTCATTCGGGGAGACACCCCCTCAGCAGAGGACCAGCCATAGAATAACTGCACCTTTCATGCCTGCCTTTGCCTCCAGAAGAGCTGGAAGGAGGCAGGGCTGCAGGCGCGGTCTTCCTCTGACTTCCCCTGCCAAGTGCTTTGTGGACGGGCAGGAGGTGCCCAGGCTCCTTGCTGCTTCTCCTGCCCCCCTCCTGTACTTTGTAGACAAAGGTGCCCCACTTTACACCTCTGCTGCTTCAATCAAGTGGTGGGGCTTCCTCTTTGTTCTAAGGTAGACTTGCTGGTGGGCAATCCAGTGACCCTTGTAAAAAAGCGTTCACAACAGTTTTGGTAACCTGAGGACAATATTGAGTGGGAGAGTGTGAGGGGGTTCCTGGCAGGCTTCCCTGGAGCTCTGAGATCCATCTGCTGCTGGAGCAGGAGCCAGCACTTGCAGGTGATGAAGGGGGAGGTGGATCTAGCTTAGGGAGTACCATGTATACAGGCAGACGGTGAGAGAGCTGGGCACATGCAGAAAACCCCTGGTGGACAGGGCAGAGTCCCAGGTCAGGTAAAAGGTATCCTAGAGAGATTAAGTACGAGAGAGAGAGAGAGAGAGAGAGAGAGAGAGCGAGAGAGAGAGAAGAAGAAGAAGGAGGAGGAGGAGGAGGAGGAGGAGGAGGAGGAGAAGGAGGAGGAGGAGGAGGAAGAGGAGAAGAAGAAGAGAAGAAGAAGGAGGAGAAATGTTCTTGTCTCCCAGAGCAAGGAAAGGAGTTGGACTTTGTGCTGAAAGTTAGGGGAACACTGCAGAATTTCTAGAAAGAAGGTCACCGGTTCTGGGCCTGATTGCCCTCAGATCCTTCTGTAGCCCTTGTCCTGTGCTGCGCTGTCTGTTCCCTTCAGCCTGCATTCCCCAGGATTTCCTATCTGCTGGCATCTGGCTGATTTGGATGATTAAGGCAGAAATCAAGGGTTTTGTCCTGGACTTTCTATCAGCTGCAGTATTTCCTCTGTGGCCCCATGTCTGCACAGGTGAGATGTAGTTCGCATTCTGCTGGGTGACCCCAGGCTCTGGCTTCAGCGATCCTCATCTTTCCCTTTGTCCCTTGCCCTGTGCACTAGCCGCTCTTCTGCTGTTGCTAATCTCCGGGTTGCCTCTCCATTCTCTCTTGGATGTCTAAGCTCTTCCATCACCTGTGTAAGCGATTTTCAGTACTGAGTCACTCTGCTTTTCAGAGTAGTTTGTTTCCTGGATGGATCTTGACTGATACAAAAATGGTATAATTGATTGCCATTGGGGAGAGATCATTCAAACCACAGGGGAAAATGAATTGCAAAGGGGAGGATAGGAACATGGAGCCCACTGGAGGTGATGCACTAATGCAGGTGAGAAGGGACGAGAGCTGGGCTTGGGCGGTGGCCCGGGTGAGAGGCGATGTAAGGAAGGTGGAGTGCACAGTAGCTTGTGAGTGACTGAATGTGGGGGAGGAGTTAGGGTGGCATCCACATCTCTGATAAGGCTATTCCTCATGGTAGGAACTGGTGGAGAAGATAGGAAGATAATAGGTTCCATTTTGGACGTGTGCAGCTTGAGGAGTCTGTGAGCTCAGGCACTGGACAGCTGGGTGTGGAGCTCAAAATGCTGGAGAAGAACACAAGAGGGCCATCAAAGTTGCACTACTGGTTAAAACTACAAGTGGCAGAGATCATGCAAGGCAGTGTGTAGAATAAGGATAAAGAGAGGGGAAGAGGAAGAATAGATGGAAAGAGGGGATATAGGGGGACTACAAAATTCTTTCAACAGCCAATTTTCGGATCTGTAAGAGTCCACATTTCTTTCCTGGGCATCTCATTCAGAGCTTCTACTTACCTCCGGTCGGGGGTGGCTGGTCAGAAGACACTTTGGGCAAAATCTGCCTTGAACAAAGGAAAGAGATTAGAAGGGAATTGCAAAGGTACTGACTCAGGGTTGTCATTGAGGGATCTAACACTTGAGCTGCGGCTTAATCTCCCTTACAAATTGAGAAGTTCAAGAAATATTGTCTTCCTGAATACTAATTAATATGGACCAGTTTTTAAGTGACTTTTTAGCACAGTGCTTTAGATGTTTTGAGAAGGGAGAGATTGCTCTGAGTTGCAAGATCAGAAGGGGATTTGTGAAGGTGAGGGTGGACCAGGCCTTGGAGCAGGCTGGGATGAGCAGTAGGAGAAGGGCAGGCCATCCCGCTCTGCAGGGGAGGTCAGTATGAAGGCAAAGAAAGGCTCTGTACTATGCAAGGGACAGGTGGAAAACCATGAAAGGGGAACAGAGAGTTTATAGCAGACAGAACCCGTATTGTGGCATTCGAGTACAATGCTAGAATTCAAGTGCCAGGTTATATGACTGTCATGAGGGGGAGGAATTTAACTTCTCTGTGACTCAAAAGAATGGAAATTGAGCAATGAGACAGAGCAATGAGACATCAGGCTTTAGCCCTGCCAGAGATACAGAGACCATACCCTCTGCCTTGGGAGGGAGTGAATTCTCTGTGCAAGTGTTCAAGCCAAATGCTTTCAAGGACAAAGGATGCTAGAGAGGGTGGTGGGACCAGATTCATATTTTCCAAACTATTCTTCAAGGCCCATGAATAAGTCAGCGATTGATTTTGTATGTGATGTTAGTTCTTTAACATAGTACCATGGATTAGATAACAGTGTGTGTGTGTGTGTGTGTGTGTGTGTGTGTGTGTGTGTGTTGCTGGGGATGGGACGCAGGGCCTCGTGCATGGTAGTCAAACACTCTACCACGGAAACACACCCAGGCAAACACACCCCTCAGTCACTTGGGTGGCTTAAATATAGAAATGTATTGTCTCTCACAGATCTTGAGGCTAGACGTCTTAAAGGAGGTGTCTGCAGGGAGCACCCTCCTGAGGGCTGTGAGGAAGAATCTGTTTCAGAGCTCTCTCCTTGGCTTGCAGAAGGCTCTCTTCTCCCTATGTCTCGTTACATCATCTTCCTTCTGTGCATATCTCTATGGTCAAATTTCCTCTATTTATAAGGACACCAGCCATATTGGATTATGACCTACCCCAATGGCCTTATTTTGAGTGGATCACTTCTATAAAGACACAATCTCCAAATAAGGTAGTAAAGTACTAGGAGTTAAGACTTCAACACATGAATTTTGGGTGCGGACACAGTTCAACCTATAATGTGACTAAATCAGTGTGTGTGTGTGTGTGTGTGTGTGTGTGTGTGCGTGTGTGTGTGTGTGTGTGTGTGTGTGTGTGTGTGGTACTGGGGATTGAACCCAGGAGCATTCTGCCTCTGAGCCACACCCCTATTTTTATTTTGAAACAGGGTCTTGGTAGGTTCCTGAGAGTCTCACTAAGTTGCTGAGACTGTCCTCAAACGTGCGATCCTCCTGTCTCAGCCTCCCAAGTACTAGGATTACAGGAGTGCACCACCACGCCTGACTAAATCAGTATGTGTAAAGGCTGAACTAGGATAGAATACAATAAAAAACATTAGAATCCAGCATTTCTATGTGTGTGTGTGTGTGTGTGTGTGTGTGTGTGTGTGTTCTGGGTTGCCATGTAAAATATCGAAGTCAAAATTTATTTTTTATTTTAGAATTTTATTGGTGCAATATCATTATAGATCATAGTGAGATTCAAAGTAATACATTCAAGCCAGGCGTGGTGGCACAAGTACTTGGGAGGCTGAGACCGGAGCATCACAGGTTCAAGACATCTCAGCAACTTAGTGAGGCCCTCTGCAACTTAGTGAGGCCCTGTTTCAAAATAAAAAAATAAAATAGGGCTAGGGGTGTCACCTAGAGGTAGAATGGCCCCTAGGTTCAATCCCTAGTACCACACATACAAAAAAAGTGATACATTCATATGTGCATGCAACATCTCTTGGTGTGTTTCCTAACCCCATCCCATGAACCCTCCCTCCCTCCTCGTACATGCTAGTAAGGTTGTTAATGATACCTTCATATATGAATCTGCTATTATTCGATCTGTTTCCTTCCTCCAGCCTCCTTTCCCCCCTCCTGTCTTCTCTCCCCCATCCTTGCCACTGTCCTACTGTTCTCCTTATTATCATGCAATCTCTTTATTTTTTCCTATTTATTTTCTTTCTAACTTCCACATATGAGAAAAACATGCAACCCTTGCAAAGTCAAAATTTCTAAAGCTAAACTGAGCATGATGGCACACACCTGTAATCTCAGAATCTCAGGAGGCCGAAACAGGAGGATCAGCAAGGAATGAGACCCTGACTCACTTATCAAAGTCAATCACTGTGCTGAGCATGAGAAGGAGGGAAGGGGGAGGGAATGGGGTGGGAATTGGGGGAGGGCTAAATGAGTGATGGGTGCATGTATCCCTCTACCATCCTGAACCTCATCAAGATGTATGATTACAATGCACCAATAGAAATTTTTAAAAAAGGCTGGGATGTAGCTCAATGATAGAGCACTTGCCTAGCATGCACAAGGCCCTGGGTTCAATCCCCAGCACTGAAAATAAAAAAAATAAATAAATAAATAAAAATGATCTGGGTGTGGTGATGCATGCCTCTAATTCCAGTACTTGGGAGGCTGAGACAGGAGAATTGCAATCACAGCCAGCCTCAGCAACTAGTTAGGCCCTCTGCAACTTAGTGATAGCCTGTTTCAAAATAAAAAATAAAGTAGGGCTGGGGTGTAGCTCAGAGGTAGAACACTCCTAGGGTCAATCCCCAGTACCACAAAAATCAATTAATAAAAAGGGATGGAGACGTAGCTAGTGGTAGAGCACCCATGGGTTCGATCCCCAGCACTGCAATATATATATATATATATATTTCTAAAGCTGAGGGTTTGGACTAAGGGAAAACTCAGTGGAGGACTTCCGGGTGGTGTCTGCTCCCACTCAGAATGGGGAAGAAGCACGTGAGTGACACCTCTCTGTCCCTTCTACAAGAGGCCCTCGGCTCTGTGCATAGCTGGGCTCCAGCCTCCCCATACATGTTACTCCACATTGTACTGCCTGCCTGCCTTTCTCTGTGTGTTGTGTAACTTGCCTTTATTAAATTTTGCTCCATTGGTTCAGAAACCTCTTTGTGCTTTTTCTTCCCCCAATGCTTTTACTCTTACTTAAAATTCCATTTGTAGAACTAATTTATTCTAAGCCCAACTGTATGACATTAAACTCAGTTACATGATAGGAACTATATCTTATCTTTGTTAAGGGAAAATATTAGTTATAAAAATATAGCCGTGTGGAAGCATATCATATTTCAAGTAATTGTGGCATTAGTCAGGGCTAAAAATATAAATCACATCACCCTCTGCTCAGCAACTCTGGTAAGTGCTCAGGTGAAATTTCCAGCGAGAGTTCTTTACTTATTGATAGAGGAGGCAGGACTGGTCTTGGCTGTGCATATACTTTATGTCTGAATAATGCTTCCCTTCACTTAGAATTTAATCAAATTTGTGACTTGGCATCTGTAGTCATTTGGGTGACTGTATTTTTAATGCATTTGAATCAATTGACAGGAAAATATGTCTTTTTGTATAATCGGCAGTTCCTTCTAACTGCAGACAGGTGCACCCGTAGCTGGGTGCTGCCTTGCTGGTCATTCATGGGAGTCGGGTCAGGATGAAGTCATGTAATGCACAGTTCAGAAGAGGCTGCTACAGCCATGCACAATGTCTGTTCCTCTTTAGTTAAAAGAAAAAGAAAAAAGAAAAGAAAGCAAGGGAAGGAAGGGAGGGAGAAAGAGAAGAAGAAAAGTAAGGAACAGAAAAGTAAGAATTCTGTGCATTGTGATCAGTGCAGTTGTTAACATGGTACCAGGTCTCTCTTCTATGGCTGAAACTTTCAGGGTCTAAGAGAAGTAAATTATGATCTGTGTCAATTAGGTATAGAGATAAAAAGCAGTGCAAGGCCGGGCGTGGTGCATGCCTGTAATCCCAGTACTTGGGAGGCTGAGACAAGAGGATCACAAGTTCAAGGCCAGTCTCAGCAACTAAGAGAGACACTCAGCAACTTACTGAGACCCCGTTTCAAAATAAAAAATAAAATAGGCCTGGGGGTGCAGCTCAATTGTAAAATGTCCCTTGGTTGGATCCCTGGTACAGGAAGGAAGGAAGGAAGGAAGGAAGGAAGGAAGGAAGGGTAAGTCCAATATAGAGCTGTTATTTTATGTTTCATCTTCTTTCCTGTAAATTGAATCTTAATTAGGAGTCAGAATTTGAACTTAAAAAGATATTAGAAATTTCTTTTTGTGTGTGTGTGTGGTACTGAGGATTGAACCCAGGGATGGTCTAACACTGAGCTATATCCCTAGCTCTTTTTATTTTTTATTTTGAGATAGAGTCTCACTAAGTTTCCCAGGCTGGCTTTGAAATGACCATCTTCCTGCCTCAGCCTCCCAAGCAGCTGGGATTACAGGCATGCGCCACTGTGTCCAGCTAGGAATGGGCATCTTGATTCACTATTATAACAAGTTCTTTAGGTGAACTAATAGGTATTTTCCCTAAGTAACAGATTTAGAAATGTCAGAAAGTCTGAATTCGGTGTACAGCTTTACTTCTCAATCTGTACTGATATAATAAAAGTAGGAAAGAGGAACAGTATTTTTGACTGGTAAAAGAGATACTCAGCCAGGTGTGGTGGTGCACACTTGTAATCCCAGTACTTGGGAGACTGGGACAGGAGGATTGCAGATTTGCAGCCAGCCTTAGCAACTTAGCGAGACCCTGTTTCCAAATAAAAAATAAAATAGGGTTGGGGGTGTAGCTCAGAAGTGGAATGTCCCTGGGGTATCACACACACACACACAAAAAGATGCTCATAGCTGGGCTTGGTGGCGCATGCTCGTAATCCCAGTATTTGGAAGTCTGAGACAGAAAGATGGCAGGTTCAAGGACAGTCTCGGCAATGTAAAAAGACTTTCAGCAACCTAGCGAAACCTGTTTCAAAACAAAAAAATTAAAAAAGGCCTGGGTGTAGGTCAGATGTAGAATACCCCTGGGTTCAACCCCAGTACCACAAGGAGAGAGAGAGAGAGGAAGAGAGAGAAAGAGAGAGAGAGAGAGAGAGAGAGAGAGAGAGAGGGCCATAATATCTCTCATAAGAGGGACAGATAAAAATGATCACAGCTGGGATGTAGCTCAGTAGTAGAGCACTTTCCTAGCATGGACAAGGTCATGATTTTGATACCCAGCACCCCCCCCCCCACACACACATCATATTTTCTGCAAAGCCTGTTTATTAGTTCATTTTTTGTACTATAGCACAATACCTGAGGCAGGATAACTTTATAAGGAAAATAGCTTTATTTTGGCTCATGGTTCTAGAATTTCAAAGTCCAAGATCTGGTGGCCCCATTGCTAGGCCTCTGGTGATGGTCTTTTGGGGGGCAGAGTCCTGAGGTGGCAAAGATCCTCATGTGACAAGAGACAGGGAACATGTGTGTCTCTATCTATCTCTCTCCCTCTGCTTATAAAGCCACCGGGATTCAACCATGGGATCTCCACCTAATGACCCATCTAATCCTAATGACTTCCCTAAGGCCCCCCATCTAAACACCATAGCTGAATTAAATCTCAACCCTCTTAATACCATTAATGTATAACTTTGGGGATTAAATGCCTTCCTGGCTGGCATTGGAGGTAGAGGTGGTGGACAAACTATATTCAAACCACAGCAGCCTGAGACATGGCGAAGCTGACATAGAGAAGGCTGTCTTCCTCCAGCAAGCTCATGTTTCCACCCTAAAAGAATAGGAACCAAATAGTGGACTAAGAAGGCAAAGGAAAGGCAGCCTCTTTGCTTTCACAGCATCAGCCACCTTACTGGCCATCCATGAGACCCCGGCAGTCCAGTCCCAGTCCAAGGAGAGTGATGGGGTGGGGTACTGGTGCTGGGTCCTAGCCAACTTGTCCGGGAGCGGTCCTGCAGTCAGTTGGGTAGCTCCACACTGCTACTAGGCAATCCTTGTCTTCACCTCTTCTTAATCTATTCACAGGTTTATCACAGCAACTTGTATTTTCTGCCTTCTCACATTTCCAACTCTTCCCTCGATCTTTCCAAAGAATGAATGTTTCCCACTTACCCGAGAAAAGTTTCTTTATCCCCTCTGCTCTGCTAGCCTTGTCATCTGTTTCTGTATTCCTGTTCTTGCCTTCCTCCTACAACCCCAAGGAAATGCTCACCTTTCCACCTGTCTCAGTTTCTCGGATATTTCTTATTCAATCAATGCCTCCTTTTTTAACACCTTCAATCTCTTCCTCTTCATTGTCTTCTTTTTTGCTTTCTATGAGCGCACAAGAATATCCAGTCTGGGGGGAAACACAAATGCACACTCAAAAGTGGAAAGACTCAGCTGGGGCTAGATTCTATCTCATCTTCAGCTTTCTCTCTGAGCAGAGTTCTCTTCCTGATGAAATCCCCCCCCCCCATAGTTCCTGAGGACTGGGCCACTGGTGTGGCACTTATCAGTGAATCACTGTCTCGCTTTGCTAGCAATTTTTTTTTTTTTTTTTTGCGGTACCGGGGATTGAACCCAGGGGCGTTCTACCTCTGCGCTACACCCCCGGCCCTATTTCTTATACTTTATTTTGAAACCAGGTCTCACGAAGTTGCGGAGGGCCTCACTAAGTAGAGAGAGAGAGAGAGAGAGAGAGAGAGAGAGAGAGAGAGAGCACTGAGGCTGGTCGCGAACCCGGATCCTCCGGTCTCCGCCTCCCAAAGTACTGGGGTACTGGGATTACAAGCTTGCGCCACCACGCCCGGCTACTAGCAATTTTTTTATGTATCAAAACCAAGGTATTGGTAGCTCTTTTTGTGTGTGTGTGGTACTGCGATTGAATCCAGGGGCATTCTACTTCCAAGATATACCCCCTGCCCTTTTTTTTATTTTTTTTATTTTTTTTTTGCGGTACCGGGGATTGAACCCAGGGGCGTTCTACCTCCGCGCTATACCCCCGGCCCTATTTTTTTATACTTTATTTTGAAACCGGGTCTCACGAAGTTGCGGAGGGCCTCATTAGGGAGAGAGAGAGAGAGAGAGAGAGAGAGAGAGAGAGAGAGAGAGACAGGGAGAGAGAGAGCTGAGGCTGGCCGCGAACCCGGATCCTCCGGTCTCCGCCTCCCAAAGTACTGGGATTACAAGCGTGCGCCACCACGCCCGGCTCCCCCTGCCCTTTTTTATTTTTGTTTTGAAACAGAGTCTTGCTTGGTTGCTGAGAGTTTTGCTACATTGCTGATCCTTTTGCTACAATGCGATCCTTCTGTCTCCCAAGTACTGGGATTACAGGCATGCACCACCACACCTGGATTGTTAGCTTCTTTAAGAAGGGACCTGTAGGGCGTGGTGGCGCACTCTTGTAATCCCAGTACTTGGGAGGCGGAGACCGGGTTCGCAGCCAGCCTCAGCTACTTAGTGAGGCCCTCCGCAACTTTGTGAGACCCAGTTTCAAAATAAAGGATAAAAAAAAAAAATAGGGCTGGGAGTGGATCTCGGAGGTAGAATGCCCCTGGGTTCAATCCCCGGTACTGCTAAATAAATAAATAAATAAATAAATAAATAAATAAATAAACAAGTAAATAAATAAATAAATAAAAGAAGGGACCTAATGGTTTTTGTTATACCTCTCAATGCTTACCTGATTTGAGGTCAAGACTATGTAGTCCACGTTCTTAAAGTGAAAGGGAAAACTGATGCTCTGGATTATGTGGAGAGAGAGAGAGAGAGAGAGAGAGAGAGAGAGAGAGAGGAAGAGAGGGAGAGAGAGAGAGAGAGAGAGGAAGAGAGGGAGAGAGAGAGAGAGAGAGAGAGCAAGAGAGAGGGAGAGAGAGAGAGAGTGAGTTGTACTGCTGAAAATATTAGAATAATTCTGGCAGAACTAGATTTGTGATGCAGTGCCTGCACAGTGCACGTTTCTACTGGAGAAACTCAGAGTCCCTTCGCAGACATGGGCAGGTCTGTGATCCGTTTTCACTACTGCAGGTCCCTGGAATTATTCACCGTCCTCTTTCAGCAGCTGCCACTACCCATCCAATTGCTTAGAGTCAGAGCTTCTTAAAGGTTGGGAGGGGCCCAACCTACTTCCATACTTTTTGAAGTTACTGGCATATTAAAATTTAAATGAATTCCAAAGTGGGATTCTAAAAATTGCTTAACAATTTAGCACTTTTAACATGTACATTATTATTCATAGGATAATTATAGGATTTAAAAATATTAATGTCAATCCTATAAAGGCTAAGTGGTTAGATAATGAGACACAGGATTAAAATGGAATGGTGATTGTGTTCTTTCCACTGGTCAATGTATATGATTATCTGCAATTATGTGCATAGAGCAGTACCCCCTTAGTCTCAGGGGATACATTCCAAGACCCCCAGTGGATGCTGGAAACCATGGGTAGTTATGAACCCGATCCACTATGTTCCTATACATACATACCTATGATAAAGTTTAATTTCTAAATTAGGTACAGTAAGAGATCAAAAATAACTAATAATAAAATAGAACAATGTAGAAATATACTATAATAAAAGTTATGTGATTTGGGCTCTCAAAATACCTCATTGTACTGTACTCACCCTTTTTCTTGTGATGAAATGAGATGACTCAATGCCTATGCGATCAGACGGAGTAAAGTGAACAAAATAGGTGTTGTAACGTAGCATTAGCCACTACAGTAAGGACGACTTGAACACCAGTGCTGCGATACTGCAGCAGTGGATGTGGCAACCACGATGGTTACTAAGTGACTAACCGGCAGGTAGCATATACACCATGGACACTCTGGACCAAGGGATAATTCATGGAGATTTCATCATGGTACTCAGAATGGCATGCAATTTAAAACCGATGAGTTGTTTATTTC
The DNA here is from genome assembly GCA_004027185.1 of Glis glis. Classification (NCBI taxonomy): domain Eukaryota; kingdom Metazoa; phylum Chordata; class Mammalia; order Rodentia; family Gliridae; genus Glis; species Glis glis. Next base: position 22,808 of record PVJS01005025.1, read on the forward strand.
TGTAGTTTTCCGTTTAGTATTTTTGGACTACAGTTGACTGCAGGTAACTGAAATCACTGAGAGTAAAGCCACAGATAAGGGGGGACTACTGTATTCTTTCTTAGAGGCAACTTCCAAAGTCTAAATTTGAGGTCTTTTGAGTGTTGAGGCTGCAGGCCAAATAGCCTCCCTATTCTGCACTGCTGCTTCCCCCTGTGCACAGATGTGGATACACATACACACACACACACACACACACACACACACACACACACACTGCCATGCCCTGCTTGAACATAAGCTCAAGCCCTGCTCAAGAGGTGGGCCTCTCCCAGCAGGCATCACTCCTTTTTTTTTTTGTCCCTAAATATAAGCCCACAGATCTGCTAAACTTTGAGGGGAGAAACAGAAAACAAGCATGCTAGCTGGGTGCATTGTGCAATCCCAGTACTTGGGAGGATGAGACAGGAGAGTTGCATATTTGAGACCAGCCTCAGCAATTTAGTGAGACCCTGTTTCAGAATAAAAAATAAAAAGGGCTGGGGTGTAGTTCATAGGGACAATGCCTTTGGATTCAATCCCCAGTAGAAAAAAAATAGGAAGGAAGGAAGGCAACAAGCATGCTTACATTATTAACATTAACTTTGGGAAACTTTACAAATCTTTTCCACTCCTAGATCCTTATATACACGTCCTGACTCCTGGCATGGACATGGCACTGGGAAGCTCTGTGATTTTGTTCTCCACCTCTGTTGTTCTGCAATAAAAGCTCATCAAAGCTACTCTACTGCTCTCACTCTAGCTTTTATGAAGACTGCATGCCCCAGCCTGGTCCCTTTGCTCAGCCTCATGTTCAGGGCAGGCACGCAGTCCTAGGCCTCCTCCTTCCTGCTGCTGCCATTGAAGTCTGCTCTCAGGTAAGAAGCTACTAAACTCTGTCTTCACTATGTGATGCAAAGTCATATTGCTCAGTCTTTCAGGGACTGTAAATTTTAACTGAAGACAAAACCTTTCTTTGAAAGGTTCATAGTGTGATACACGATACAAACTACTGCAGTTGACTATGAAGGGTTTTATGCTTCTTACCTAATATTCTGCTGTAAGCAATTTAAAATTCTGATCTAGACAGAACTGGTTAGTTGATAATTAGGGTCTTGCTTCCTTGCTCCATGTCCTGAATGAATAAAAATAACGAAATGGGGCAAAATTATCCATTTGCTATGTGGAAAAGCATGAGGTATATTTAAAACAATAAGAGTGGTATTCAAGCATTATTTTGCAAGAAAGAAAGAAAGAGAGAGAGAGAGAGAGAGAGAGAGAGAAAGAAAGAAAGCGAAAGAGAGAGAAAAAGAAAGAAAAAGTACGCAGGGCCGGGCGTGGTGGTGCAGGCTTGTAATCCCAGTACTTGGGAGGCTGAAACAGGAGGATTTCAGGTTCAAGCGCAGCCTCAGCAAGTAGTGAGACTCTCATCAACCTAGCAAGACTCTGTTTCAAAATAAAAATAAAATAGGGCTGGAGGTGTAGCTTGAAGGTAGAATGCCCCTGGGTTCAATCCCCAGTACCACAAAAAAAAAAAGAAAGAAAAAGAAAAAAAGGATGCAGGATGTAGCATTCCTGCTCAGCATTATAATTATTAAGTTTATTATAGTTTAGTATATTATTGGCTTGCGTATTTGTAATTTTATAAGAAAATTTCCGTTTCCATATACTCATTAAGTATCTGATTCATATTCTTGGCTCAAGATAACGTCTTACAGCTGTATCACCGGCAAACCAGTGTCTGCGTGGTGCAAATATGAGACTTAATGTGATTAACCTATTAAGAATGTTCAATTACCTTTTACTGTTCCTTAGATATAGTGTGTTCTTGAGGTAACAGAAGCAGAGTGGGAGGGCCCTGGGCTTTATGGAGGAAGTGTATGGACTTGGATCATTCATCAGGATTGGCAGAGACTCGGCTGCACAGAATCTTGCTGCAACATCTCCATTTTCTTGCTCTAGTGGATGTCATAATGAGTATTCACAGGGTGAGTTACGGAGAAAAGTGAAAAATTTTAAATCTTTATAGCATTTTTATGTCCTGTCGTCCTTTTTGGTAATCAGATCTTGATTAAGAGGTAGAATTAACACCCAGTAGGACACCAACATAGCTTTTCTTGGTCTCTAGGATGGGGGGTAGGGGTGGGGGGTGGAAATGATTTATGGACTTTATACCTTTGAAACAATAAAAAGTATCTAAAATGCCTATTTGTTATTTTCTACAGGCCAATTACATCTTGTAAGCAATTTAAAATTCTGATCTAAACAGAACTGGTTAGTTACAATATGAAACATAAGGCAAATCTGGAAAGAAAAATAATTAAAGTCGTACCATTTTTTCATATTGCCTTATTGCATTAATTTATTCTTTCCTTTTTTGGGGGGAAGGGGAGTTACTTGAGATTGAATCTCGGGCATTATACATCTGAGCTATACCCTAGCCTTTTTTACTTTTTGTTTTGAAACAGGGTCTCCCTAAGATGCTGAGGGTCTCCTTACATTGCTGAGGCTGTCCTTGAACCTGCAATCCTCTTATCTCCACCTCCCAAGTACTAAGATTATAGGTGTGCACCACCACACCTGACAATTCTTCCTTTTATAGGCCAGTCATCCCCATGCTACTGTCCTGCACTATCTGTTATTTTACTTCTGGCAGTTGGCTACTTCCTCTCCCTGCAAGTTTCCTTAGGTGAAGACAGTAGGACTCTTCCTACCCACATAGAACATGTCACACTTTATGAAGTGCTTACACCCATGTTCTTGGTACTTTTTCACAATCTATGTGTGTGTGTGTGGTACTGGGGATTGAATCTAGTGGCATTCTACCTCCAAGCTACACCCCCCTCTAGCCCAATCTTATTTTTTGCTTTGAAACAGGGTCTCCCTAAGTTGCTGAGAGCCTTGCTAGGTTGCTGAGGATGGTCTTGAACCTGCAACCCTCCTGTCTCAACCTCCCAAGTACTGGGATTAAGGCATGTGCCACCATGCCTGGCTTCATCTATTTTTTTAAGGATGAGGAAAATCAGATTCTGAGTGCTAGAATCTAGGCTTACTGACTCCTAATTCTTTTGTTTTTTTGATACTGGGAATTGAACCTGGGGGCATTCTACCCCCAAGCTATACCCCCGGCCCTTCTTGTTGATGTTGTTCTGTTTTGTTTTAAAACAGGGTCTCACTAAGTTGCTGAGGTTGTCCTCCAACCTGCGATCCTCTTGTCTCAGTCTCCCAAGTACTGGGATTACAGGCATGTGCCACCACACCTGCCTCTAATACAGCATTCTTTCAGTTCACTATACTACAGAAATTTTAGAAATACAAGTTAATTTTAAATCGCTAGTATTAAAGCTGGGGTGTATGTAGCTCAGTGGTAAAGTGTGAGTTTTATGCAAGGCCTTGGGTTGGTTTCCTAGCACCAAAATAAATAAATAAATAAAAACTCCAATATCACACACTGCTTCTATTTCTAGACTTAATTTGCATCCAATATGTTGAAACATCTTTTGATTTTTTTCGCACATTATTTTAAGCATCTTTGTATTTGCCCATGTATCTCTTTATAACCCGAATTGCAGATAAAGAGCAGTGACATCCTTTAGTAAGTCTCTGTGATCTGTTGACTGTAATAGAATCCTTTTACATAATGAATACTTGTGAAGGAAGTCTGTTGAGAGTTCTTATGGAATGAACCACCCTCGTTATGGGCCCTGGAATGCTGAGGAAAGGAATGTTGTGCAAACGACTTGGCCATAATGAATCAACATAATGTAAACTGTGTCGTATTAAAACCGAGTGCCTAAATAACCACACATGGGCTGCACTGCTCCAAGCAGACACTAGAATCTGTCCAGCATTGTAAAAGGTCTATCAGACAACACTGGTACACTATTTCAATTTATACTTTTTTTTCTTTTTCTTTCTGGCTTTTCTTTTTTTTGGGGTTGGGGCACTGAGAATGACTTGAACCCTGGGGTATTCTACCTCTAAGCTACACCCCCAGACCTCTTTATTTTCTTATTTTGAAATAGGGTCTTGGTAAATTGCTGAGGCTGGCTTTGAACCTGTGATCCTCCTGTCCCAGCCTCCCAATTACTGTGATTACAGGCATGCATCACCACACTTGGCTTCACTTTATATTTTATAAAGCCCTCAAGGAGCAAGCTCCAGGAAAGCAAGTCCTCCGGAAGTCAAACCACAGCAGCTCATTAACAGTATTTTCATGTGTGCCCTTCTTCAGAATGTGCTGGGCTTTCTCACTGGCTCCCTAGCTGTAGCCCCACAGTCTGCCTTTAGGTTGCCCTGTGGTGTGCACTTGGCAGGGAGGGTATGTAGACTTCCCCACTGCTCACAGGACATTCCCACAAAGAGTAAAGTTTGCAAAGCTCCCAATGAACACTTATAGCAGTGACAAATCTACTTCTTGTTATTGAGCTCAGAATTTGCTGTTTTATATATACAACAAAGCATTTTTATATAATTTCTATAAGCACTGAATTACCCAAAAAGGTAACCTCCTTCTTTTTATTTTTTTATTTTTTGGTGGTGCTGGGGATTGAACCCAAAGGACTTACACATGCTAGGCTAGTGCTTTATACTGAGCAACATCCCCAGCCCTATTCATAATTTCTAAAAAAAACCCACTCAAATGCCAATGCCACTCATATTTGAATCTCCATAACCAGCCTTTATGTGCAGCTATTGCATTTACTGTGATTCTACTTATAGGCATATATGATAATTTCATTATATCTTTGAGTAGGTAGCTCCTGTGTACTTACATACAGAATTATATATTATTATAATGCATTTTTGTTGTTTCTTCTTTATGTTATCGTTAAGGCTCTATGTTGATTTATTGTCATTATGTGTTTAGGCAGATCATTTACCTATGAATGTCATTTCGGGGTAGTAAAGGATCATTACCACATATTTGTTATACAAAGGTAGCACCTGCTCGGCTAGGGTTGAAAGCAACTGTTGTAAACCAGTGCTGTCCTGTGATCACTGTCTGCTATAATCTCTTAACTCTGTCAGTGTACTGTTCAACGCTGTGAAAGGCACAAGTTGGAATTTACACACTAGTGCTGTCTTTCCCAAGATGAGGCAATGCTTCAACGTGGAGGGGCACAGTAGCGGAACCTAGACAGCCTAGGAGGGTCAATATTCTGGTCCAAATGTGGATAGCAGATCCTTTTCTTTCTTTCCAGGAGCAATCCTTAGACCACATTAGAACATTTAAAAAAAAAGGTCTTACTAATAACACAGAGAAAAATCAAAGTGAAAAGGTGAGTGTCAAAACTAGATGAACTAGTTTACACAATGTAATCTTTATCAGAGATCCCCTAAGGGAGTTCCTCCTTTCTAGAGCAAATTTTGCCTCCACTTGAAGCTTCTTATCTTTAACTTCTATCACCCAAAGCACCTTGGGCAGCTTAAGGTTCCAAAAACAAACAAACTCAAGGTGAGATAAACACTTCCATTTTTTTTAATCTAAGGCCTGCATTTCAAGTATCTTCTCTCTTCACTGATGATTAACATCAGGAAGTCTCACTTTCTCTAAGAAAACTTCACCTTTGGATACATGGGGACCTTCAACTACTATCACCTGTAGGAGACAAGTGTATGGAAAGATCATGCACTAAATCCAACACCTTGTTAAAGAGAGTCTGACTTATTAGCATGACAAAGTGCTGGTTTTAAATAGGAGACCCTATTTCAAAACAAAACATTTTAAAAAGGGCTAGGGATGTAGCTTGAATACCCCTGGAATCCCCATTACCACAAATCAAACAAACAAACAAACAAACAGTAACTTACCCAATATCACAGGGAAGAAGGGGTGCAACATAAATCAGAACCCCAATTTGCTGGCTCTCAAGCTGATAAACAGTGTATCTATTCTAATACATAGGACATTACTTCTGATTGGTTGATGCCTGTGCCAACATTGATTTTTTTTCTTTTTTTTTTTTTTGGTGGTGTTGGGGATTGAACCCAGGTGCATTCTACCTCTGAGCTACACCCCCAGACTGATTTTATTTTTTACTGGAACAAGGTCTTGCTAAGTTGCTGAGGCTGGCCTGGAACCTGAGATTCCCCTGTCTCAGCTTCCCAAGTACTGAGATTACAGGCGTGCACCAGCACTCCCCGCTGCCATATTGATTTGAGATGGCTTTCATGTCACTCCTACTCATTGTTCAGAACTCCATTACATCTGAAGTATCCCAAGGAATTGAGGCTATTCTTAGTGATCAGTGAGATAATTAACATGCTAGGGGATTCGAAGGGTGAATGGGCCAGGTGGACCACTTTGTTCTGAAGGTAACTGGCCCTTGCATGGCTCTTTAGAGCTTCAGTCTAGACTGGCTCTAAAATGAATATATGATCAGTTACTCTGCTGGGTTTAGGGAACAAGGATATGAAGCTGAGGTTTATGTATGTTGAAATTAAAAAGTTTAAAACAAAAAGCAAAGATTAAAATACCTAAAACTGCTCTTAAAGTCTAATAACTTAGAGTAACTAAAATTGAAATTACATTGAAACTTAAATATTTGACTTGTGTATAAATCAAGACCTAATTTATTTTCAGAAATTAGGTTCTTATATGAGTAATTTTAAAAAGAATTCAATATGCTCCCAAATCCTTTTCAATGTTTTTCTTATCAAATAAAGCATGGATTATGATATTTTAAATAATGAATATTCAAAGATTCATTTTATCACTTATCAATTTACAGTATTTCACTTATCAATTTACAGTATTCAGACTGCTTTTATATGCGTTTTGTTTTTATTTTTGTCTCAATGCTCAGGATTAAGCTCGGGGCTTTGTGCCTCATGGTAGGCTCCTTCTCTACCACTAAGCTACATCTTCAGTCCCGTGTTTTCATATGCATTAAAAAGTTGTTATTTTTTTAGCTGGGCATGGTGGTGCATGCCTGTAATCCCAGAACTTGGGAGTCTGAGATAGGAGGATCGCAGGGTAGCAGCCAGCCTCAGCAACCTTGTGAGGCCCTCTGCAACTTAGTGAGACCCTATTTCAAAATAAAAAATAAAATAGGCCTGAGGGTATAGGTCAGAGGTAGAATGCTTCTGGGTTAAATCCCCAGTACCACAAAAAAAAAAAGAAAGAAAAAGTTATTTTTTGCCAGGTGTGTTAGCACATGCCTGTAATCCCAGTACTTGGGAGACTGAGATAGGAGGATCGCAGGTTCAAGGCCAGTGCATGATAATTTAGTAAGACCCTGTTACAAAATAAAAAATAAAAAGGGCTGAGGATGTGGCTTGGAGGTACACTGCCCCTGGGTTTGATCCCCATTATCACACACATGCACAAAAATATATTTTTAAAAATATTTCAAAGGAACAGCAAAATATAGTGATTAAAAGCAAGAACTTTGGAGCTAGACTGCAAGGGGGTTAAATTCCAGCTTCCCTAGTTAGCAGCTGTGTGATCTTGAGCAAGTTTCTTAACTTTTGTGTGTTTTAATTTTATTCCTTTTAATAGGGACATTTATAATACCTAATTCACAGAGCTGTTGAATTAATAATGTAAAATACTTAGAACAATAAACATTCAGGGTTAGCTATTATCATTATTATTATTATTATTATTATTATTGTACTGGGTATTATTAATAATAATACTGGTACTGGGTATTGAACCAGGACCTCTTGCATGCTAGGCAAGTGCTCTACCACTGAGCTGTAGAGCTATACCCCCAGGCCTAGCTATTATCATTTCACAAAATTCTGAGGACCAATGGCCAAGTATCTGAAGGGATTAATGGTAAGTGGAAGAAACAGGGCAGGAATCTTGTCTTTTTTTGTTGTTGTTGTACTGGAGATTGAACCCAGGGAGGTTCTACCTCTGAGCTACACCCCCAGTCCTTTATTATTATTGTTTTTGTTTTGAAACAGGGTCTCTGCTAGGTTGCTCAGGTTGGTCTTGAACCTGAGATCCTCTTGTCTCAGTCTCCCAAGTACTGGGATTACAGACTTGTCCCACCACTCCTGCCTGGCTGAACCTTGCCATTTGAGTAAACTCCCTACAAGATTACTGTTTGTTAGAGGGAGCCCACCCAGGCCTCCTGACTCAGGCACAGAGCACTTTTTGGCAAGGGCAAAATCTAGAAGATTCCAAAGCCAGATCTGTCCCTGCTTCAGCAAGGGAATAAAAAAGGTTATTAATCCCAGTACTTGGGACAGGAGGATCACAGGTTCGCGGCCAGCCTCAGCTACTTAGTGAGGCCCTCCGCAATTTAGGGAGACCCTGTTTCAAAATAAAGAATAAAAAATAAGGCTGGGAGTGTAGCTCAGAGGTAGAATGCCCCTGGGTTCAATCCCCAGTACTGCAAACAAACAAACAAACAAACAAACAAACAAAAAAGGTTATTAAAATAGGTTTAAGAACTCATTTTATGCTATAGGCCAGGTGAGTGGCACAGGCCTGTAATCCCAGTACTTGTGAGGCTGAGGCAGGAGGATTCCAGGTTAGCAACCGGCCTCAGCAATTTAGTAAGGCCTCTGCAACTTAGTGAGATCCTGTTTAGAAATAAAAAATAAAAGGGCTGGGGATGTAGCTTGTAGGTAGAATGTCCCTGGGTTCAATCCCTAGTACCAAAAAGAAAAAAAACACACACACACACAAAAAAAACCCAATATACTTTGTATAGTCTCAACCAATAAAAATACAGAGAAAGATATAAGCAAATATGTAAAAATATGAGTTTGCCACTGAAGGTGGAGTTGTGGGTGACTTAAAAAATAATTTTCTGTACTTTCCAAATGTTCTTTATTGAGAAAATTTGCTTGAGATCCAAAGAAGAAAAGTAAAAATCCAAAATAAATTTTAAAAATTGAGATTTGCTTGATCACAATGGAGTAAATAGATACATAAATACATAAGGAACCCAAACTGGGGAAGGTGCGGAAAAAGATTTAATATCTAAACGCTCATTTTAGAAGGGCTTTGCTACCTGAATTAAAGCAAGAACTGCCAGAGCCATACTTCGCTTTATGAACTTGGCGGTGCAGAAAAAAAATCAAGCAAATGTTAATCAAATAGCACAGCGATTACACAAACTGCCGCCTGCCTCATCGAGAAAATAAATACTCCACAGAAGAGGGCAGCCTGGTCGGTGGTGGACCGCGTGAAACGCTCGGAAGCGTTTCTTCCACAAGAGGGCGATAACTGTTCAGGGTTTCATTAAAAGAGCGTCTGAAGGTACTGCTAGCCAGGCAGCGTGGCTAATGAAATAACTTTTTTTTTTTTTCTCACGGAAGAATAAGAAGCCGCACACCGGAAGCTGCGAAAGGTCCAGCACCCGAACCCTCACGCACATTCACTCCAGAAGCGACCACTTGTAGCACAGTAATATAGAGAGGAACTCGTTTACAGAGTTGTTAAGAGAATCATGTTCAGTGGACGTTATTTATGCAGATGATGCTTCCCATGGCTGTTCACAGCCGTTACATTTCAATCTGCTGCATCAAACTGGACTGGCATTTTATTCTGTAAATTAATTCTGGAAACCAGCAGACATGCATGCCTTCAAGCACACGGTTCTCCGTTGGTTCCCATATTCCGAATTATGCTTCAAAGCAAGTGGATTGATTCTCTGGAAGCAAGGAGATCTCTGTAAAAATAAAAATATGCGGAGGGGGGTTATTTTCATTTTCACATGAGAAGAGATTTGCGTTTGCACATCTACTGTTCGCAGATAGTAAGTTACCCTTGGTGTTTTCTTGCATTTGCTCTCATTCCTGAACTCCGGCTTTGGTGTTGCACATATTTCTGAACTCGGGTCTTATAAATCTCGAGTCTTTTAAACCCCGCGGTGCGACCCTGCGTTCGCGGGGTGCGGTGCCGTCTGCACCTCGGGAGGTCGCGGGGGGAAGCCCGGGCGAGCTTCAGGTCTTCTCGGTGGTAGAAGGTGGGTGCGTCGGAGCTCGCCGCGCCCGCACTCGCCTGGCGCCTGTCTCCCCTGGGAGAGCCGACCCTAGAATCCTACAGAACTCTCCTCCGCCCGCCATTTGTTGACCTTCTCCGTCTTAACCTTTCCCCAATCGTCTCCTTAATTCTCCGACTGCAAAAGTACCAAAGTCCAGAACCCACCCACAGCGTTATAGGAAGCCAAGAGGGCCAGACCCACGCACTCGTTCTCCTCGGCTCCCTTCCTGACACTAGATCGGTCCAAGCTTGGGGACATTCTTTTTTTTTTTTTCTTGTATTTCTACGTAGCCACCAGCTCGACCACTTTAATTAACACTCGCTTAAACCCAGCCATCCTTCGGGTTCAACCCAAACAGGCCCCACTCGCCCGGCCAGACGGAGTTATTAAAGTCATCTAGACGATTCCAGCCAACACATGTTGGAGAGGATTTTGACCTGAAACGCACACGTAATTCCTTTATTCTCCCCGCCCCTCTTTTTGAGAGGCTGGAAAGTGACTTTCCGAGGCTACACTTGAGCATCCCGACATTTGACATTAAAATATTTGGGGCAGACCGATGTCATTTTTTTTCCCGGTCGCTGAATGTAAGTATAGTTAGCTGAGGTTTCATTTGCATTGCTTCCGCGAGTAATCCTGAATTTAATGGCTGTTCCTTTAACTTAGAATAAGTATCAAAGGCGCTGGGCTGTTTCTGAGTCAAAGGTGAGAGCCAGGCTGGGAGGTCAAGAGGATCCCGCGCCTGCGGAACTGAGCGGCAGGCTAAAACAGTGACTGGAAAAGAGACGCGATGGTTCGGAGGCCCAGAGTCCAGGGGGCGCCTCGCCTGCCTCACTCCTACCCTTTTAGCCCCATTTATTTTTCAATTAAAATGCAAATCATTCTCTTTCAAACACCGTCTTTCCCTCCATATACACTTTGAAAAGATGCGCGGGAACCTTTGCTATCAGGGCTGCGTTCCACTCCCAGGGGGTGCTGGAAAAGTCCGACTTGACTTGGGCTGGGGGTTTTGGAGGTCCCGGGTGGCTCCCAAGGGAGAACAAGTCTTGACTCTGAAGGGCTTTTGAAAGCAGCGGTAAGAAACCCTACCAGACACCGGCTCCCACATCCACACCAGCTAGTCCTGGACTCTGTCCCAAGGCGGTTTTAACCCCGCAGTTGGAGCGGAGAGGGGGCGGTCTCTCCGCGGGAGTGACAGGGGCAGCCCACCCCCTCTGAGGACGCTCCCTTCTCCCCCGGCTCCCAGCTGGAGACCCACCGAGCGGCTGCGAGACCACCCGCACCTGGCAGGAGGTACCGGCCTCCTACCAGCCCGGTGCTACGTGCTTCCGTGCCTCCGTGCCTCCGGAATACCCGCTGCCCCGGAGGGATTGAGGCGCTTGGGTTCACCCTCCAGGGATCCAGGTACGCAGACCCCAGAACTTTTTTTATTGTTACAATGAAGAATAATAGTATTTTAATTCTGCAATGCCAGTGATTCTTAAACGCAAAGGATGGAGACTCCTTAGCTTTAAAAATATTAACTGATGACAGTTAACTTGGAGTTGGGTTGAGTTGAATCTCTCTCGTTTCTCTGTCTTTAACACCCCCTCCCCAATATCAGATACTAACTCCACAATAGAAAATACTCAACTCTTCCCCAGTTATAGTATTTAGGTGAGATAAAAGGGGAGGAGTTGCTTTTTGAAATTGGACTATTCGGGGATCACTAACCTCTTTTCCTCTTAATCCCTATCTAGTCCTGGAAAATTCAGTGTTCTGGGGGACTTTAGGAAGTCTCTAGGGGCCTAGGCACAGAGTCCAGGCAGGAGGTTTGGTGCCACCCTGGGAATGGTATGTCCAGAGGGGAGAAGTTTCTTTTGTAAGGAAGCAACTGTAGTAGGGGCCCCAGCTCCCAGGCCAGGGCCAGGCTGTACCCGCCATCCTCTTCCTATAGCCTTCTAGCCGAGTATGCAGGGTGCTGGAATTTAGACTCTAGCACAAGGAGGGTCTCTACAGGGAAATACAGACTGTGCCAGTATCAGCTTTCTTTGAGAGTCTTGGACTGACTCCTTAGCATAATTCACATTGATGAAGGACTTCACCTTCCCTAGGTCAGATCCTAAAGTCTATGGCATGATGGATTAACCAAGTCTGGGAATTATTAAAGAAGGGTGGAGAAGGACGTGGAGAGCGAAATAAAATTATTTTTATTTAGAAGTGGCAAAATCTAAACAATTTCTCCCCCCCCCCAATCTCAAACTCGGCTTCAAGCTGACATCCAAAAAAAAAAAAAAAAAACTAGACCTTGGGAAACTAAGGTTATTGAAGGGGAGTTTTCCCTGCTTGGATCCATAAAAGCACTTTGGCATTCATAACGGGTTCCATCCATCCGTGGTGCTGCTCAAGTTTCATTCCTGAGCCATTTATTGCATTTATTTCTGTTTTCTGTACATTAAATTTGGACTTAATGATCCCATCCAAATTGCTGCCGTGACACCCCCCACCCCATGGTGTAGTTAACAACTTCAATTCTCAAAATTGTCTGAGGGTTTTTCTCCTTGCGCACAGTTCAACCCTGCCGGGCCAGAGATGGAAGGGATTAAGAGCCAGTAAAGAAAAAACACCGATCAACTCCTAAATCCTAGACACCCCATCACCACAGCCCAGAAACCCAAACACCCCTCTTTCCGCAGTAACCCTGGAGTTGACAGCAGGGACCAGAGTTTCCGCGAGGATTTTCAAGAGCTTACAGTTCTCTGAGCAGAACGGGCAGTGCCCAGATACTTCTGTATCTTAAGTCTCCGCTCTGAATTCTGCCCCCATGTAAACCCAAAACGAGTAACAATAGGGGAGAATAGTTAAAAAAAAAAAACCTTACTGATCTCAGGTTTAAACATCTCGAGAGAAATAAACATTCCCATTAAGCTGATTCCGTTTCCAGAGAATTGAGTGAACCCATAAATGATCACGGGGATACCCAGGAATAAAAAGAAATATCGAGAAAGAACAGAGAAGGAAGGAGTGAGGTGGAAAGATGGGCGAGGACAAGCCTTCGGCCTACAAGGGGATTAAGGACATCTATAGGCTTACGGAGCAACAAATTAATTTACACAATTCTGGAAGCGCCCAGATGGCCTTTAATTAATCCCTTCAAAAGAAGGAGCCAGGCCAGGGCTGCGCCGGCTGCCTGCTCCATTAGCTCCATTTTACAAGGGTCCACTCTCGGTTCGAGGTGAGGCGCCGAGAACTGGTGGGGGAAGGGGGTAGGATGACGCGAGCCTGCGAGGGGGGAAGCGAGGGACGAATATGAACTGCTTTTCCATAAAAGGCCTGGGTTTTTATTATTCTTCTCTTTAAAAAGTAAAGCTCTCTTCGTCTCTACTCCCCCCCCCTTTCTCATTTTATCTAACACAATTAATTGAGCCGGCCACTGGCCCCACCACCGAACCGCACCACTCGCCAGGTCCCGCCCCTCCTGGCTCCGCCCACGGGACGCGGAGGTGGGAGTGGGCGGGGACTAGACGGGCGCGGTCCTACGGCTCGTCGGTCTCAGCCAATCCGAGGACGTGGCGCTCCCGACTGGGCGTGCCCGCGCAGCTCGAGGCTGCGTGCTATTGGAGGCGGTAGTTACGCCCCCTGGCCTGCGCCCAGCGCCTCGGCCCCGCCCCGCCGGGCCCCTCGGAGTGACGTCTCTCAAAGTTCTCATTTTGGCCCCCCACCGCCCCCTCCCTTGAGTGCCCCAGCTAAAGAGCGGTAGGAGTGATGCAAATGTTTTATTACCTTTGAGAGCTTCATCCGAACTGTCAGGCCCGGAGGGAGAGAGGAGAGTGGAAGCGCGGCGGAGAGGGTCAGTTGGCCAGCGGACAGGGCTTAGAAGAGCGAGGAAGCCTGGAAAGCCGCGGAGAAAATGCGAGCGAAGAGAGTCAAAGGCGGAGAGTGAGAGGAAGAGACGAGGCTGGGGGTGGGGCAGGGGTCTCCAGGCCCGTTTGCAGAAGTGGACGGACTTGCGGAGCCGAAACCGAACCGCCAGACTTTTCACACTTAGTCTTTTGTTTTTCTGTGTTTTCCCTCCCTCTTTTCCTTTTCAATATCGCAACTCTAGTGCCTGGTGGCCCGGAGGGGAAGGCGGGTCGGCGCGCCGGATCCCGGAGCCGCGGGGACTGGTGGCACTGCCTTTCCTGGCGCAGCAGCCCCGGGCAGCCCGGCCGGAGGAAGCCGGCCCGGAGGCGCGATCCTCCCGCGGGCTGGATGCGCTCTCCCTCGCGCAGCCAGCGCCGAGTGCGAATCCATCGCGCAGCCGAAAGCGCCCGGCATCCGAGAGAGATTAGAGGAGCGCCACCGGCGGAACCCGGCTTCCTTTGAACCTCCCCAAAGAAAGCGAGCCAGCCCCCACCCTCCAACATCAAAGTGGAGATTCGGTGACTCTTAACTTTGTTACAAACTCTCGGGGGCCGGGCTGGGTTTTGTTTTGCTTATTTCCCGGGGGGAGAAGATGAGAAGTAGCGCACTTTGAGCGGCTGGGAAGAGAAGAGCCGGGGACGGAATCCAGGACTTCTCGCAGCCCGAGAACAGCCGAACCCACCCGGACGCCGCCTGTCGCCGGGAACCACCCGCGTGGCGGGTTTGGACCTTTCTGGCGCGCAGTACCGAGAGCAACTCTCGGCGGGGACGCTCTCGGCCCAGTTGGCAGGTCGCCTCCGGGTGCGCAGAGCGACTCCTCGCTCGCGCCCTCAGCGCGTCTGGCGCTGCTGAGCCCCGCCGGGCGCACCGGCCCGCGCCCTCGCTGCGCGGTTGCGGGCTCCGGCCTGGCCGTGGGATGTTAGCGGTGGGGGCGATGGAGGGCACACGGCAGAGCGCGTTCCTGCTCAGCAGCCCGCCGCTGGCCGCCCTGCACAGCATGGCCGAGATGAAGACCCCGCTGTACCCCGCAGCCTACCCCCCGCTGCCCACTGGCCCCCCCTCCTCCTCGTCCTCGTCTTCCTCTTCCTCGTCGCCCTCCCCACCTTTGGGGGCCCACAACCCAGGCGGCCTGAAGCCCCCGGCCGCGGGGGGGCTCTCGTCGCTGGGCAGCCCCCCGCAGCAGCTCTCGGCCGCCACCCCACACGGCATCAACGACATCCTGAGCCGGCCTTCCATGCCGGTGGCCTCCGGGGCCGCCCTGCCTTCCGCCTCGCCCTCCGGTTCCTCCTCCTCCTCTTCCTCGTCCGCTTCTGCCTCGTCCGCCTCTGCGGCCGCGGCCGCTGCTGCCGCCGCCGCGGCCGCTGCCTCCTCCCCAGCCGGGCTGCTGGCTGGCCTGCCCCGCTTCAGCAGCCTGAGCCCGCCGCCGCCGCCGCCTGGGCTCTACTTCAGCCCCAGCGCGGCCGCCGTGGCCGCCGTGGGCCGGTACCCCAAGCCACTGGCCGAGCTGCCCGGCCGGACACCCATCTTCTGGCCTGGAGTGATGCAGAGCCCGCCCTGGAGGGACGCGCGTCTAGCCTGCACCCCTCGTGAGTACGGTCGCCTGGGCCTGGGTGCCAGCGCGTTGTGCTTGTTCTGCCCGCTCTGAGGTCACCGGCCCGGGTGTGCATGCGGGTCGGTCCACCCACTTGGCTGCCCCAGTAGTTTGACAGTGCCGGAATCGCACGATTCAGACTGGGTCAGGGCATTTGGCGAGGGATGCTCGCTTTCCTGAGCTCGCGTGGCTGCATTCGAGTGCCCAACTCTCCCCAAGTCTTGGACGTGCTTGGGCCGAACAGATGTGCATGTGTCTATGTGTGGGACGTGTGTCTTGTTGGAGGCGCTGACCACTCCCGGCAATACTCACCCCGACCGTAGGCCGGGTCTGGGTTAGAGAGAGAGCGGGAAGAGGCCACTGCACCCCCCGCCCCAGCCTCAATTTTCCGGGCTACTGCCTGCCAGCCAGGGCCCACTCTGCCTTAGTCTGCCAGACCCGTAGCCTCTCTGTAAATCGGTAAGGACAGGCAGCAACCAGCTCCCACCCCACAGCGAAGAGCATGTATTTTCATGCGTGTCCCCACCGCACCTTTCGCTTTCGCCCCCCAGTACTCTCGGCCACCGAGAGCCTTCTGAAGACGGGCCAGCAGCCCCCGGAAGGGGGAGAGCTCTGAGGCACTCCGGGCCGCTCTCACTGCTGGGCCCGCGCTCTCCCATTCGCCAAGATCCCACAGTCCGGGACACATTGGGTCCGGGCACATTGGTGGGCGTCGTGGTGCTCAACATCCTTGACAAGAGGGAAAGCCTGGGGAAGGGAAAAGCGAAGGAACACAGACCAGGGAAAATGGAACATCCAGCGAAGACCTTGCGGGATGCAACCGAGTTGCCCCGAGGTCTTGCTGGTCTTCTGGGTAGTTGGCCAACGCCAGCCTAAGGCTCCCAGCCTTCCAGGTGGCTTCCAGGACTTAGCCGTGGTCCTTTTCTTACTCTGTTCTTTGCTTTTGACCGAGACTACGAAGTTTCTCCAAGTCTGTGGACCACTTTTCATGAGGCCGCGCGACGGTAACTGCAGAAGTTGCGGGAGCCAGGCGGAGGCCCCCTTGGGGAGTCCCGGGACTGAGGGCGTGTGAGGCTGGTGGGGGTGTCAGGGAGACGCTATTGTATCGGTTTTGATGGCCGAGTAGGGGCGGCCAACAAAGGCGGTTCCTCCTCCCCTCTCCCCCTCTGCTGCTGTGGAGATAGACTTGGGGGCGATTTAGCTCTCTTGAGCGCAAAAACAAGGAGCCCTTTGTTGCCTGCACACAGATTAGGGAAACGTTAAAAAAAAAGCAAAACTAGTTTTATCCACATGCAAAGGTGATGCGCACCTACTGGGCGGCCTTGTTGGAGGCTGGGTGGCCTTTTACTGGTACGTCTGAATTTAAGGGGGCTTCTCCAATCGGCCCTGGCACAGTTCAGCAGTAGGTTCCCTAGCTGTTCGACGTTGGTGTTGAACACAAGGTATTTACTCTGCAGCTCCAAACACATCGAGCTTTTAAAAAACAGGTGGGCTGAAAAAGGAGACGCCACACATCTGGGGCACGCCAGGGACTAAGGCCCCCCCCCCACCAAAAATTGTATTTCGAATTCATTTTTCCCCCCAGTGGAGACACTTGTAACCGATTGTTCCTCCCTCCCATGGTTGTTTATCTGTTCCCGCAGATCAGGGATCCATTTTGTTGGACAAGGACGGGAAGAGAAAACACACGAGACCCACGTTCTCTGGCCAGCAGATCTTCGCCCTGGAGAAGACTTTCGAACAAACGAAATACTTGGCAGGACCGGAGAGAGCTCGCTTGGCCTATTCGCTGGGGATGACGGAGAGTCAGGTCAAGGTGAGTGGGCCTTGCAAACCTCCAGGGAGAGGCCCTGTGCTGTGTGTGTGTGTGTGTGTGTGTGTGTGTGTGTGTGTGTGTGTATGTGTGTGTGTGTGAGCGCGCGCGCGCGTGCGCGTACACGCACACTCAAATCCTAAATTAACAAACAGCCGGCTTGGGGAGGGGGTGCGGGTATGAGGAGCCTGGGGAGAAGTTGAGAGCAGCAGCGAAGGGGGCTGGGGGTTACAAAAGCTCTGGGGGTTTGCAGGAGGGCAAACTGTTGATAAACAAAAGGAATCAAGGCCCAGCCTTTGAAATTAGGTTAATCTAGATAGCAGCATGTGCTAGGGGGACTCTTTTATTAGAGAATAAAAGCATTACTGGAATACACACTCAGAGAATAGATCGGGCCAGTTAGATAGCTTCTATTTATCCTTTTTGTAAAAACATTCAAGCTTTTGTTTTGTCAATCCAGGCTCCACTAGTTATATAATTTTCTAATGTAGATCAGCATGATAGTGAAGCCACATCACACTAATACCAAAACCAAAAAAAGACAGCTCAAGAAAACTACAGACCTATATCATTGATGAACGTACACGCAAAACTTCTAAACAAAATTCTAGATTAATTTGCTGATAAAAAAAATTCACAGGGTCTACCATTTACCAAGGATGAACCTGCTTTTAGTTTCAAGGCGATCAATTTGGAATAGTAACTTTCCCAATGAATTAACAAGATTATTGCTGTTATAGGATTGAATTTGGTTTAAAACAGGTTTATCAACATACTTAAGATATTGCAGTTTATGACAACAATTTGTAATTAAAATGTCACTTTGCTTATAATTGAGTTGTACACTGTATTTCTGGGGAATCCAATTTTGGAAATCTTTCCCTGAAAAATAAAAGCATTGGGCCCGCTGTGTAAATTCAATCTGATGGTTTCCTGTATTTTCAGTATTCTCTTTTGTCCCTCTTTTTCACTTTGTTTTGTTTCTTTGGGGTGTGTGTGTCTGTTTTCATTAGTTACATTGTTGCTCTTTAAATTAAGTAGGAATAACATTAACCAGGTCTGCTGGTTAGAGTGTATTTCCCCCTGGACAAGCTTCATAAAATACATTTCAGGAATGATTTTGCATGTGGCCATTAGAATACCATCACATTTAAAATTATTTTTGCAATGGGCTGGTAGAGCCTGTCACGGTAATCTGGAGGTCTTTAGTAGTGACTGTAA
This sequence comes from Glis glis, assembly GCA_004027185.1. Lineage (NCBI taxonomy): Eukaryota > Metazoa > Chordata > Mammalia > Rodentia > Gliridae > Glis > Glis glis. The sequence goes on from PVJS01005025.1 coordinate 41,283, forward strand.
ATGTCTGTATGGCTAGAAGTGAATTATTATTGCTGAATAAAGAAAATCAAAATCATTTTCTTAAAAATTCTGATTCTTTAGATAAAATACATAATAGATGGGAAGGATAAAAGAGGATACATCAATATCTTTGGAAAATCAGTTGCTTATTGCTGATGCTTTAGGTTAAATCATGTGTATCAGACACATGTTAAATATCATGAATAGGCTTAAACTATATATAAAATGGATGTCTAGGGCAGGGGCAATATTTAGACAATATTTGAAAGAATAGGCATAATAACAGAAAATAATGTAATTGAAATTTTTCACTTTTAAAAAATAACATAATTCTAACTTTCACTTTGGTTTTATGAAAAATATTAACAGTAGGAAAGAGAGCGAGTGAGCGTGTGAGCCAAACTATGGTGATGATTTTTACTGATGTATTAAATATTTTCATGCATTTATATTGGCTATTATGAGTGACTTGAGGTTTGTATTTTAGCAGAAAACCTTATGTCATACATTGTGAATGTAATGGGGAGGGAATTTACCTTCCTGTACATTTAGGCCTTAAATAAGTGAAACAATCGAATATCCCAAAGTGAAAAGAACAGAGGTAATTGGGGAAGATGCTGTGCCTTTTCCCACAAATCATACTGAAAAGCAAGTGTACTTTAGGTTGTTTGAAATTCCTTAATCTAAGAAGGTAAATAAGGAGTACAATCACAGCAACTATGGGGGAAACTACTACGGGAGAAAAGTTTTCTACTTCAAGCTAGAAAGTAGGAAAGCACACTAATTTTTAGGGAAACTCCTTTTAAGTTTCCAAGTTTTTTTTTTTTTTTCTCTTCCGAGCAATCGCTCACTGACAACCTCAATACTCTTGCGTTCCTATCGCTATGGCAACGGCGGTCAGTTTGTTGGTGCCTGTTACTCGGAGGAACCTGGGGCGTTGGAGACTGACTTTGACGGCCCAGACAGGGGCGGTCTGGGGAGGGCGGCCGGCCGTGGGGGCCCCCTGGAGGGACTGGGAGAGGTGGGAGCCACTGCACGGCCCGGATCTGCTCTCCTTTAATTCCCTCCAACCCCGTCTCCCCTCTCCTCCCTCTCTCGGCCTTTAGGTCTGGTTCCAGAACCGCCGGACCAAGTGGAGGAAGAAGCACGCGGCCGAGATGGCCACCGCCAAGAAGAAGCAGGACTCGGAGACCGAGCGGCTCAAGGGGGCGTCGGAGAACGAGGAGGAGGACGACGACTACAACAAGCCCCTGGACCCCAACTCGGACGACGAGAAGATCACGCAGCTGCTGAAGAAGCACAAGTCGGGCGGCGGCGGCGGCGGGCTGCTGCTGCACGCGTCGGAGACGGAGGGCGCGTCCTGAGCGCGCGGGCGCGGCGGCCGGGTCCGCGGGGCGCCTCCGCCTCCCGGGGCCGCCCGGCCCTTTGCTATTTTCTGAGATGTACATATCTATTTTTTTAACCTAGGAGTCTTGGCGGGGTGGGGGGCAGAGGAGAGAGACTCGGGCTGAGAAGGCAAACCCGACCGCGAAGCGCACCGCGTCTAAACAGCGCAGCGGACCCCGCGGAGCGCGCGTCCCCATCTCGGGTCCCCCGCGCGTCCCCATGTCGGGGCGCCCCCATTCCTCCGCGTGGCCTCGGCGGGGGCGCCGAGGGGTGCTTCGGAAGGGTCGCCGCCCCCCGCGCGGGGACCTCGGAGCCGCAGAAGGGAAGAGGGACCTTTCTCCCCGCACACTGCTGTGCCGACTAAAGTAACCTGTTGAAGGCTCTGTGTAAATAAATCGTGAGTCACACTGACTAGAAGTTACTTTATTGTGAATATTTAAAATGTAAAATGCTTTTTTTGAATTTGGTATAAAACGATGGACCCCCCCCTCCTTACCACGCCTCCCCTTTTAAGAACCGTTCATATCACACACTTTCCCCTTTTATTTTAAACTTCATTTGGGAATTGCAGAAAAGAATGTTACCATCCTCCCCCACCCTCTCCTCGCGTTCCTCTTCTTGGTTTGCACTCGCGAACCTCACTTTCCCCCTTAATCCCCTCTGTCCCGCCCGGCCCCGGGCCGCCCCCAGGACTTGAAGCTGACGTGGGAACCCGAGAGGGCCTCACACCTGCCTCTCGGTCCCCACCCCCGTCCCGAAATTGCACAGTCGTTTGTTGCTATTTATTAGTGATTTAAAAAAAAAGTATTAGGGAGGGAGGGGCTACAATAGCTTGTATTTAATTTAACTCCATTCTGATAAAAATACGTGTTAAAGTAGATGGTGGGAATTGTTACAACCGCTCTGGGTCAGAACATAAAAATCCATTTAGTTGCTGTAATTGAATTTGAAGTGTTTTGTATCATAAGAATACTATAGAATATGTAAATTGTTTTCTTTTTTAAGCTAATAAGGGTGATATATTAGCATCTTTAACCTTTATTAATTTATATAAGGAATTCGGTTTGTAAAGAGAAGAAAACCCCCTTTGCAAGACCAGTTAAATGTAATGCACTTTCTGTTTCAAAGGATAAATCAAATTAAAAAACAGTTTGAAGACGTCTGTTGCCTTGAATGAAAGGGTACAGATCATCTGATCTCATTAGAGATCTCAAATAATAAAAGTCAAGACCACAAAAAAATGTCATATCGGTTTCTTGGGTGAAATAGCTGCTACTTATTTTTTCCTTTTTGGAAGATTGGGGGGGGTTACATCTCTCACTCCTGGATTGGGAAGATAAAAGAAATACTGCTCCACTCATAGTGCTTCTTGGAGAGACTTGTCTACTGGCTGCTTCTGATGTCTGTGTTGTCTAATTTTTGCCGGATGGCATTTTCCTTGCGAGGAAATCCCTGGGGAGTTTGGGAAGACCTTATTTCCATATATCTAAGATCACTCCTCAGCCAGCCCCTAGTTGGATTAGCTTGGAGGAGCAGAGGAGCTCAAAGGCTGGGCGCTGCTATTTGATGCTCCCTCCACACCCAGCCTGTAAGACTGCAGAAATTTGTGGAAAGACAGAAGCCCTGACTTTGCTAAACATTACAGTGAAGAAGGATGAATTTAAAGAAAGTTTCCTTTATATGGTGTAAATGTCTGGGATTAAGGAAGCAATGTTATAGCTTCTTCAGCTGAACTGGTGAGAGAGAGAGAGAGAGAGAGAGAGAGAGAGAGAGAAAGAGAGAGAGAGAGAGAGGAGAGAATGAGAATATCCCAGCAAGAGGGCTGTGTTGGTGATCTTTTTGTTTTCAGATTCTCAGTTATAGGTTCAGTGAAGTGTCATTACCCTCCTAGTGTTGCAGGTTAATGAGCTTGTGTTCAAAGAGAGAAAAATCAATAGAATTCAGCAGTTTCTTCAAGCTAATGTTAGATAAAGTGTCTGCTTTGTTCCCTAGAAATTAAAAATAAAAAGATGAAAACTGAATTTTTTTCTCAAATTCAACAAAACGAAATTGCTCAAGGAAATTATTGTGGAATATATTCTCGATGGCATGGTTTAATGGAAAGATGGAATGAAAACCTTCCCTCTTTCTTTTCTCTGGTTTGCGAAGTTCTCAAGAAGTTTCAAACTTCTGAATTTCTGTCTTAGCAAGATGAAGGTGTATTTCTCATAGAGAGGTAGCTCTTTCAAAGAAGGCATTACTGTGCCCCAGTGATACAGCTTCAACCTAGCTGTAAACAATGAGAATTAACTGCCTTCTTTCCCTCCTTCCTCCCTTTCTTTTCCTTCTTTCCTTCACTCCCTTCCTCTCTCCCTCCCTACCTCCTTTTCTTCCTTTCTCTCTCCTTCCTTCCTTCCTTCCTTCCTTCCTTCCTTCCTTCCTTCCTTCCTTCTCTCTCTGAAAGAACCGAGGGGATAAGCCTAATACCCTGCAACTGCATTTTATTTTTTAACCTTTACCCACCCCTCTTCTGCCTTGAAAAGTCAAGCAACTTTTATTTATTTTTTCTTCCTAAGAAAACAAAAATTCACAATATAATTAAAAATGTTATTCCTGGAATATAGCAATAGTAATAATAACGATGATAAGAAGTAGTCGTCGTGATGCAGTAGTCATAGAAAACTTAAAACTAAGATTGACGTTTTTTCTCAAGAAGTAAGTAGGTTGATATTTAATAGCATTTATTCCAAGTTGGAAATGTGGAAAGGCACTTCTTATGAATCCTTTGGGAAGGAGTCACTGGAACTCGTTGCCTTTATATTTGCGCATCTGAGAAGCGAGGAAGCCGGTGTCCGGGACTCCACCCCACAGGCAGCTGCGCTGCGGGCAGAGGGGCCTTCCCGCTGGCCAGCCCAGGCACCAACGTGATGTGCTGGGAGAGAGAGGGCGTCAGCCGCAGCCCAAGTCTGGGGCCCGACTGCACTGGCACCAGTTCCTTTTTTTTTTCCCCCTTTCCAGTTGACTGCAGCAGCGACTTGGGGTTTCCAGTTAATTTACTTCCATCCAGAACTCCAGCTGGCCACCAGTTGCAACTGCCCCCCTAGAACTGGGAGTGAGGGAGAAGTGGGTGGGGGACATCTCACCAAATTCCCTTTATCTTGGTTGGCTTGGTTTAGTTCTGGGTACATGCAACAAGAACAGCTTTTCATGGGAACCAGCATGCTGGGGAGGCCGAGCCAACTCTCCAGCTCAGGCAACAGAGGGTAAGAATAATTTTTTCATTTTGGCTCAAAATCTTTATGGCACCAACAACCACAAGCATCTAATTAAGGCTGCCAAGCAGCCCTTATAGCTACAGGGGTCATGATTTAGAAACTAAAAAGTCACAGCAGGTGACTTGACATGCCACTGTTTTTAAGAATGCTTATAGACAACAGAATGTCAACAGTGCAAGACAAAAAGAGAAAAGTGTGTGTGTGTGTGTGTGTGTGTGTGTGTGTGTGTGTGTGTCGAAGGTAGGGTGTAGATGCTTTTTGATTTTCGTTGTGTGTGTCAGGCTGTGAGCTGTCCAGAGTGGCAGGGAAGGGCACGGGCGCTCTCTGAGGTCCCAGCAGCACTCTCTGCTCCTCTTCGGTTCTCTGCGTCCCAGCTCAGTTCTCCTAGTTGGTGATTAATTTTTCTCTTTGGTTCACATTCAGGATTCTGTAACTCAAAGCTCTCTGCCTTCTTCCCAGAAGCCTTGGTGTATTGAGCGTCTTTCCAAGCTTGTGAGCACTTTCATCCACTTTTCTTTTCCCTACTCCACAGACAGTGGGAAGAGAGGTAACCGAAAAATCACTCATTCTCTGGAATTTCCTCCTGGCTCAGCGGGCAGGCAGTTTGTTTTGGAGGCAGCTCTTCCTGGAAATACTGTACTGGGTAACAGAAACTGAGGGTGCTTTTGAAACCTTTGGAGCCTAATTTCATGTGGATGACTATGTTATTATACCAGTATTACTGGGCATGGTGGTACATGTCTCTAATTCCAGTACTTGGGGGGCTGAGACAGGACGATCACAGGTTCGAGGACAGCCTCAGCAAGTAGTGAGACTCTCGGCCACCTAGCAAGACCCTGTTTCAAAATAAAAATAAAATAAGACTGGGGGTGTAGCTCAGAGGTAGAATGCCCCTGGATTCAAGCCCAGGTATCACAAAAACAGCAAACAAACAAACAAAAAAAACAGTAGCAACTTGGGCAGAGCCATGCTGCCTGGTTTTTTAAACTGGTGATTGGAACACACACACACACACACACACACACACACACACACACGAGGTGAAATTCCACTTGGGAACTCCTAGCACCGAATAGCTTGAAGAGACAGTGGCTTCTTTGTTAATCATTGACAATAGGATTGTGTAATAACAACTGAGATAAGTGATAGATTTCATCTATAAACTCTATTTTAGGCTATTTTGAACATTTTCTCTGCACTAAAATTTTATCCTCTTAACACACAGATACCTGCAAAAAGTGCTCCTCCACCTCCTTAGTACGATTTTTTTTTAAAAGGCAGATAGTCAGCACACTCCCTTTTTTGACAGGAAAATGTGCATTTTGTTCTGCAGCATTTAGACTACAAGCTTCGGAGAGAAATGCATTCTCTCTGATGTAGCTCTTCTTAAGATCCACAGAAAACACAGTACTATGAGCCCCTCATTTATTAATGGGAAGTTGGGCTGGAGAGTAGCAATGGTGGGCACAGGATGATTGAAGGGGTGGAGAATTTTCCTGAATTCTAGAATTTTAGCCCTCAGTGTTTCATAATTGACTTGGAGCTGTTCCACAAACTGGAAAGTTTTTTTTTTTTGGTGTTGGGGATTGAACCCAGGGGCATTCTACCTCTGAGCTACACCCCAGCCCTATTTTATTTTTTATTTGGAAACAGGGTCTCACTAAGTTGCTGAGAGGCCCATCAAAGTGCTGAGACTGGCCGAGAACCTGTGCTCCTCCTGTCTCAGCCCTGCTTGGACCGGTTATCTAAGAGCCTGGGATCATTGTCCGTCTTCCTCTTCCAACATCATGTCACCTAAAAATGAAATGTCCAGAAGTGCATCATTTGTTCTGACACCCTGAGCTGACATTTCTATTGAGAACCACACTCAGCCAGGCATGGTGGTGCACGCTTGTAATCCCAGTACTTGGGAGACTGAGACAGGAGGTTCGCAGGTTCGCAGCCAGCCTCAGTTACTTAGTGAGGCCCTCCGCAACTTAGTGAGACCCTCTTTCAAAATAAAGAATAAAAAATAGAGCTGCGGGTGAAGCTCAGAGGTAGAAGTCCCTTGGGTTCAATCTCCAGTACCTAAAAAAAGAAAAAAGAAAAGAAAAAAGGAGAGAGAGAGAGAGAGAGAGAGAGAGAGAGAGAGAACAACACACTCTCAAAGACTTTAAAAGCAGAGCAGAATGTCTCCCTGATACTTAACATCTACTGGGGCCTGGCCAGAATTCTGTAGTAGAAGCCTTATCCAGAGCTTCTATTTCCGTGTACTTTGAATAATAAGGGCTAGTTTGGATGACATACATTCAGAGATAGTTCCCTTCCTCATTATAGAGGAAGAGTTTCTTACTATGCAATTTAAATAGGTGAACATCTTAACATCTATTTTTTAATATAGAGGAGCCCTACTATCTCTCTAATGTCATTGCTTTTGTCTACCTTGGGATAGCCAAAAGAATGTTAGCACATAAGTACCCTATGTACATGGAAGATATATCAAGTTCAGGAAGGAAACCAGTACACAAACTCCTTTCATCTCTGTAACATGGAGTTTTATTGGGGGGTGCATAAATTATGAAAACTATTAATTATCAATAAGTTGTTTGGGACAAATCTGTCTTAACCACAGACAGTGAAGGTTGGTGAAAAAAAATCCATGAACATAGTTATTATCATGTGGTCATCATCTTTAAACAAAGGCATTTCACAAGTTTTCCTGCCTCTAATCTGAGCCTCGTACTTGGGTCCAGGGTTGGTAGTAATTTCTCTAGTCGTCATTTGCAGCTTTGACCTTTTATACCTGATGCTATGGCTCAGCTCTTGAAGAGAATTTTGCAAACCTTTTTTCCCCCCAGGACTTTTTTTTTCTTCTTTCCCTGTGTTATTTACTTGACCTATGAGGACTTGTCAAATTTTCTCCCAAAACCAAGTACGCTCAAGTGAAGGGAGGGTCTGAGGAATTTTTTATCTTTGTCACAATCAGGCTCCTATCAGGATTGAAAGCAGGGCTCTGGAGCCAGATTACCTGGTGCAAATCATAGCTTGATTCCTGACTGGTTGTGTGATCATCTTGGTCTGTGCCTCAGTATTCTCATCTGTAACATAGAGATGATAACTGCACCTACTTCATAGAGTTTTTGGGAGAATGAAACTAATAAATGTGTATGAAGTTTTAGGATAGTGCCCAGCATATAGTAAGCTGTGGAAGTTTTATCCATCATCATCAACAGCAATATTAAGAAAGGTCCTAAGCTGGGCGTGGTGTCCTACGCTTTTAATCTCAGTACTTGGGAGGCTGAGATGGGAGGATCATACAGGTTTGAGGACAGCCTCAGCAAGTTAGTGAGGCCCTGTACAACTTAGTGAGACCCTGTTTTAAAATTTAAAACAGGAAACCAGGCGTGGTGGCACATGCTTGTAATCCCAGTACTTGGGAGGCTGAGACAGGAGGATCCAGGTTTGCAGTCAACCTCAGCTACTTAGTGAGGCCCTCCACAACTTAGTGAGACCCTGTTTCAAAATAAAGAATAAAAAATAGGGCTGGGGGTGTAGCTCGGAGGTAGAATGCCCCTGGATTCAACCCCCAGTACCACACACACATACACACACACACAAAAAAAAAAAAAATTAAAAAGGGGAGATGCTGGGGGTGTAGCTCAGAGGTAGAATGCCCTTGAGTTCAATCTTTAGTCTCACAAAATAAATAATAAATAAATAAATAAGTAAATACATACATACATACATACAAATTAAAAAAGAAGAAAGGCTCTATCTTGTCTGGTGTGTGGGTGCACACCTGCAATCCCAGTACTTGGGAAGCAAGATAGGAGGACCTTAGGTTCAAGACTAGCCTCAGCAATTTAGCAAGACTCAGAAACCTAGAGAGACCCCATTTCAAATTAAAAAATAAAAGGGGTTGGGGGTTTATCTCAGAGGTAGAATGCCCCTGGGTTTAATCCCCAGCACAAAAATGGCCCTGTTTTAGGTTGTTTTTAAAGCTCTGGGCCTACTGTCTTGTGCAGGACAGTTGCTATACCAAGGAAAGATCATGAAAAGTGAAAGTTGTAAGAGCAAGGGCTATCTTCTTTTATGTGAAACTTAAGGTCTAACTAGCTGAGGTGGTACAAAATTATTTCTGAAAATTTTAGGATATTTCTCCCTTTAATAAATGGAGCTTCAGCCGGGCATGATGGAGTACTCCTGTAATCCCAGTACTTGGGAGGCTGAGACAGGAGGATCACAGGTTCAAGGACAGCTTAAGCAGTGTAGAGACTTTCAGCAACCCAACCAGACACTGTTTCAAAACAAAAAATAAAAATAGGACTGGGAGTTTAGCTCAGAGGTAGAATGCCCCTGGGTTCAATGCTCAGTAAATACACACACACACACACACACACACACACACACACACATGAGCTACCTCCCCTCCCCCTTTATTTTTTGTGGTACTGGGGATTGAACCTAGCTAGGATCATTCTACCTCTGAGCTACACTCCAAGCCCTATTTTACTTAGTTTTGAAACAGGGTCTCCTTAGGTTGCTGAGAGTCTTACTACACTGGTAAGGCTGTCCTTGAACATGCGCTTCTCCTGTCTCAGCCTCCCAAGTACTGGGATTTTCTCCCCTTTTCTTGAATGTGGGTTGGATTTCAGTGTCTTGCTTCTGATGAAGAGTGTAGCTTGATCTCCTTGTTTTCCCTCTCTGGGGAAGTCTGCTGCCTGTGGAGAGGTCCTGGTAGCCAAGCACTGATGCCTCTGCCAGCAATCAGTCCTCATTTGCAAGAAGCTAGGTGAAATCTGGCAACAGATCCTCCAGCCCCAGGCAGGACTTTACAAGACAGCAGCCTCAGGCCAATGTTTTGACAGCAACCTTCTGCGGAGGCCCTGAGGCAGATCACCCAGGAGCTCTCCAGGATTCCTGACCCACAGAAACTGCATAAGATAATAAATGCTTATTGTTTTAAGCCATTAACTTTTGGGGTAATTTGTTACATAGCATAGATAACTATGTATCTAACAGACTTATCTTTGTTCTCTGGATAAAGAGTAGTGTATTGAGGGTAAAGGATCTTGAGGAAAGCATCTTTCATGATTACTTAAAGTCATTTGAAAATGCTACCAGCATGACACTGTGGGGGTGAAGGGAAGCTCTGCTTAGCTTCAGCACGGCAAGAAGAGTTGAGCCCTAGTGGCTTCTATTTCTTGCCAGTAACCTGATCCCAGGCAAATCACTTAACTTCAGTAAGCTTCCATGTCTTCTGCTGTACAATTGTCTTAATAAGAACTGCCTCAGAGCACCGCGTGGTGGTGCACACCTGTAATCCCAGTACTTGGGAGGCTGAGACAGGAGGATTGTAGGTTTGAGGCCAGCCTCAGCAATTTAGGGAGACCCTGTTTCAAAAGAAAACATAAAAGGGGCTCAGAGGTAAGTAGCGCGCGCAAACACATGGAGAGAAGGAACTGGAAGAAATGAAAGACTCGAGGCCAGAATGCTCCTATTTAGAAGACACTTTCAGATACAACCATCGTTACATTTGCATAGTTTATTCAACACTACTATGTATATAGTGGATAAAATTAAGTCCTTATTTAAAACATCTAGTTTTTCCAGATGTTTACAAGTGCACAAAGTATGATAAAAGTAGAAGTAGGGTGTGGTGGCTCATGCCTGCAAATCCCAGTACTTGGGAGGCTGAGACAGGAGGATCGCAGGTTCAAAGCCAGCCTCAGCAATTTAGTGAGGTGCTCAGCAACTTAGCAAGACCATGTTTCCAAATAAAAAATAAAATGGATCTGGGGGTATAGCTAGGAGGTAGAATGCCCCTGGGTACAATCCCCAGTAACACACACACACACACACACACACACACACACACACACACGTAGAGGTAGTAAATAACACATTTTGTAGATAAAAAACAAAAACAAAAAACTATAAAATGAAGCCAGGTATGGTGGCTCATTATTGTAATCCCAGTACTTGGGAGGCTGAGATAGGAGGATCGAAGGTTTGAGGTCAGCCTCAGCAACTTAGCAAGACTCTCAGCAACCTAGCAAGACCCTGCTTCAAAATAAAAAAAGTGCTGGGGGTGTAGCTTAGAGGTAGAATGCCCCTGGGTTCAATCCCCAGCCCCCCCCAACAAACCATAAAGCAATACACAACACTAAGTGGTGATTATTGCATTCTATATCACGGGCACGAAGTTTGGCTAGATGTGTCTTAACTTATGCTTCCCACAATGAAATCTGAGACGTGGAGAGAGGCTGGTCTGGTCTCATGGGCCAGCATTACTTTTATTCCTGCAGCACAAGGGCAGAGACACACTTCCAGCCTTGCCTGGTAGGGTGCTGAGGAATCCTTTTTTAAAAGCTGAAAGAAGGGGAGGGACCCTGAGTTTTGAGTCAGGACTGTGGAATTTCCCCTCCCCTTTTACCTTTCCTGTGAGAACTGGGGATATGATTTTTCTGAGAAAATCAGAGTGGCAAGAAAGCAGAAGAGAAGGGGCACAGGTGATGGGTGCTGAAGCTGCTGGGCCCCTTGGGATGAAGGAAGGGAGGGAGGCAACAAACTCCTAGAGGAACAAAGGAAGACCCGGGAAGGAAGTCCAGAGAGTCAGCTCTTGATTAGAGGGGAAGCTCCCATCGACCTGGCTCCTTCCCTGGAGAGCACAGGCATTACTCCTCCATTGGAGTTGGTGGGCAGAATGCTCTTCCTCTCTGCCTTCTATTCTACTTTTGCACATCCCTCCCAACACTGCAGAGGCAGAGAAAAGTCAGGACCAGGGTAACAATAAAAACACCAACATGGTTGAAGACTTGGGCTTGGTTACCTCTTGGGCAAGAAGCAATTCGAGAGCTGGTCTAGGTATCCTGAGAAACACATTACAAAGAGAAAAGGGTCTGGAAATACAAAACCAGCACATTGTCATTAACCTCTGTTAGGTACAAAGTAAGGCAGATGTGCTTTTAGCACACTTAAGGTGACAGTGTCAGCCAGGGACCCAGGATCTACTTGGAAGGACCATGTTAGTTTCCAAGTAGACAGGTTTTTTTTTTTTAAACAGTATAGTGCTGTGTTATTTCAATTAGGAGAAGAATGTGCCTCAGATAGACTTGAAAGGCCAGAGTGGGTGACAGTATAGACAGAGCTGTAGTAGTTCTACCTTTTGGAAAGCTGAAACCTGGAAGAGTCAGTCTTGAAGGGCATAGAACATATGTGTTGTTGACAGCTGTATCCCAGGACATTGCAGAGCCGGGCATAGTGGGTCCTCAAGGAGTGTTTCTTGCTGGAGTGGATAGCCACAGGAAACTTTATTTTTTTATTTTTTATTTTATTTTTTTTGCGGTACTGGGGATTGAACGCAGGGGCGTTCTACCTCCGCGCTACACCCCCGGCCCTATTTTTTTATGCTTTATTTTGAAACCAGGTCTCACGAAGTTGTGGAGGGCCTCACTAGGTAGAGAGAGAGAGAGAGAGCGCGCGCGTGTGCGCGCTGATGCTGTCTGCGAACCCGGATCCTCCTGTCTCCGCCTCCCAAAGTACTGGGATTACAAGCTTGCGACACCACGCCTGGCTCACAGGAAACTTTATATTCTCTTGAAACTTTTAAAGAAAATGACTGACCTTTAACACAACCCTCTCCCTCCTCCTAGCCTGGAAACAGAACCGATTTTCAGGCTATCAGGAGGTTCTTCTCCATCTGACTATGTTTGTAAACATTTGACAAATTGTTGTAAAATTAAGCATGTAGTAAAATAGCCTAAATCATGAATGAGTTTGATTTCAAGATTTTTCTTTGGCTGAAATGGAAGATCAAGTAAAGGTATCTGAATACATTCATGTATCAGCTCATAGTTACTTTAAAAATTTCAGCAAAATCATTATGCAATGTATGACACTCTCCAAGACACATGGTTTATACTTATGCATAAAGCAACAAATCAGAAAGAGGAGGACTTACCAGCCATTTAAAATACCCACTGCAGTGGCGGTTCATGCCTTGTTCACTGTTCTCATCAAGGGATCTGTAGGACCGAACAGATTTCCAGCAATATTTTCCTTGGGACAAAAATTTGGGATAATAGAAATTAACACAACTAACTCCTATATGTGTTAACTGGCTGTTCCTATTCTAACAGGATTTTCATTCTCTAAGTTAAGACTTGGGAGAATTTCTCTGGGCCACCCTCCATGTCTGTGGCACGCTATTCTCAGTGCCTAAGAAGTCTGGAAGCAGTGTGGAGACCCATCTTCAGAGACCCTTTGTGGTGAATTGATTCTTGGGGGATGTGTTAAGTTTGGGAAGCCTGTCGACCTTACACAGACCCAGGCTGTACAAATCAAGAGGAAGGACATGGCTTGAACCTATATGAGGGGACTCTCCTGTGTGGAGTGGATGGGAACGATGCAGAGAAAACAGAGCTCCCTCCCTTCCCATTTATTCTAGATGAATTCTGGTTTGTCTTATTCTGACTTTTGTCTGTCATTTCAAAGGGTCCACCAGATCCCAAATTCCAGCATCTTTTATTCCATGGTCTCTTGAAACTGGAAGAGGCTTTTCAAGCTGCAGAGGTCCCAGGGTGTCCCCTCTCTGCTCACCTGGCCCCAAAGTTGCAAGGTCATGGCAAGTCAGGTAAGGCCCATCCTCTCCAGGCCTTTGGAGAGATTATGTCAGCCCCTGCCTGTCTCTAGGGCCGCAGAGCATGTTCTAATCTTTCCCCCTAGGAAGTGTTGTCCCCATCCCTGAAGTCTTTCTGAGGCAGATACTGATCTTTTTCACCCAGGGAAAGCAGATTCCCTCGTTCTCTGCTCTTACAGCATCCTGATTCTTAAAGAGGAACTCTTTGGTGCCAGTATCAGGTGGGAGGCAGGATCCAGGAAACATCCTCTTAAAAGGGAAGAGAGTTTGCTGCCCAGCTGAACAGAATCAGATTAAATAAGACAGCCCCGATTCCAGCTTAGACACGGAGGCTAGGCCACAGACCACCAGTCATTCCCATCCTGTTCTCAGTTATAGGGTAAAGGACCAAGGGATTCCGAGGGACTCTTCCTAGGCTGCCCTCAGCAGTAGGGTGGCTATTGCTGTAAGTGAGCATTACAGAAAAAGTACTGAAGAAAAGGCATTGAAAGATGAAGCTATTACAAGTATCTTTGAGGACACAGTGACTCCCAAACACACTGTTGTTCTGGGGGGAAAGAGTGGCTAAAAGAAACAGCTCAATTACAACCTTGGCCAATAAATTTGGAGGAAGTTGAATAGTCACTGAATTACAGTTCATGGTGGTTCCCAGAGAACTTGCCCAGAGAACTCACCCCTGCACATTATCAGATTCTGGATGCCACACCTTGTCTTCTTCAGGGACAACAAGGCCAGGAAACTGGAGCACATTCAGAAGTGGCAGGCACTGTGACTCCTGCTCAGGTCCTGGCTCTACCATTGGGCACTTTCTCTGTTGAGCCTGGTCTCATGAAGTATGGGTTTCAGGGCTTTGCCGGACCTGGGCCTAGTTCTCTGTGCCTGGGGTGGACTCCAACTCTGGATCCTGGGACAGTGGCCAGCTGGGCTCCCGTCCCCAGGACAATGAGAGGGCTCAAGAAGCCCAGGGTGGCCCCGTGGAGCTCCCTGGTACTATCTTCCCTGGATATCTCTGTCCCCAGAGCCTGCCTGGAGGCATCTAATGGCTTGGCTTTGTGGCTTATCAGTGACATGAAACTGGGGGGGGGGTCCAGGGTAGAGGTGAGCACAGCACCTCCCCCTTCTTTCCCCACCTCCCTAGCTTTAGCCTGTTCTTCAGGGGACACAGCCTTAACATCGGATTCTGGGGCGCCCCCTGCAGGTGGGATTGGCAGCTCAGGTATAGACCAGGTGCGCCCTCTGCAGGCCGGGCAGGGCCTCCAACACTGGATTCACTCGCCCAGGCAGGAGCACGCTGACCTGCCACCATTCCCCACCCGGGCATGGGGTTCGTTTCCACCTCTGACTTGGCCAGTTCTTGGCACCTTAGCAGTCCCCTACGCGGGAGGGGGCAAAGGCCTGACGTTCCAGGGTGTCTGGGGTCGTGGAGGACTATGGATGCCGAGCTTCACTCTGGCTGGCTGGCTGGGTCTTGCAGTTGCAGACCCTGGCGGGCCCTCTTCTCTGAGCTCCTGGGCACCGCCATCCGGGCGCTCTGCGCTTGCGTCCTCGGAGTAGTTCTCAGCCTTTTCTCTCCTGTGCTTGGTTTCTCAGTGAAACCGCAAAGGCCCCCGCAGCCACGCCGAATCTGGCCATTTTTAATGGCATTGGTGATATATTTAGAGACGTGTGTACACGGATCCACACACCTTCATTCGTCCCCTGCACATCCTCCTCCTCTCCCTTGCTGCTCCCACCAGGTATGTTCTAGAACAGACACAGGCTACTAGCGCCGTCCACCAGCTGTCCCAAACATCAGTTACAAATCTCCGCGAGGGACAAACACATCTGTTAGAGGCTGGGGAGCCAAGACGGCGGGTCGCGCTGCGAGGACGCGCCACGCCCGGCGCGCACGGAGTCCGGGAGAGCGCGCCGCCCGCCGCAGGTACTCTGCAGGTCGCAGGTGCGGCTCCGGGAGGAGCAGCGCCCGGCGCCACCACCCCGACCCCGGTTCCTTCCCAGCCGCGCCGCCGGCTCCGGGGGGAGGGGGCTTTCCCGCCACCCTCTTTTCCCACCGAGGGTAGGACTCGGATCCGGTGCAGGTGGAGGACGCCCGCGTCCCCGCCTCCGACAGTCCCCGAGGGCGCGGGAGGGGAAGCGCGGCCGCCTGCAGTGCCCAATAAAATGGTTTTTTTGTGTGTGTGTGTGTGTTCTTTATTTCGATTCGACGCGGTACTACATGTACGTAGTGAAAATAAAACAGGACAAAAGCATGCATACGCAAGCATTTATTTGAATATAACCCAGGGGCGCTTTGTCAAAGCGACCTCAGAGCTCTTGGACGTCGGGGTGCAGAGGGGCCCTGGGACTCTGGGACCCACAGACCCCGGCGACCGTTTTCCCGAGTCCTCCACATCCGCGGACGATTTCTAAATGATGTTTTCTCACCGTCGCTGCTCATCAGTCTGCGGCGCGGGTCCCGGGACAGCGGCGGCCTTTCCTGCCCAGTTCCATCTAGTCCGCGTAGCCAGTGTTGGGGACTTCCGAAGTGAGGGCTCATTATCGACTACTTTGATATCTAATGTGGGTGAGGGTATATGATGGGGGCTCATTTTTCTTTTCAATTCTCGATTCCATTCACAGTTAACGTTACTGATGGTTAATAAAATGTAGCTTGCGATCGTAATATGGGGACGGAGCGGTCCCAATAAATGTCACTAGATATAAGACAAGAAAGTACCCCGCGACTGTACGCGGGACTGTATTGCTCCCAGTTTTGGCTACGGATGCACTAAAATAACCTGTTAACACAGCAAAGTGCATCCCCATAATAACCTCCTCAATCATTTATTAAAAGTCGTGTCAAGCCCGCCCGTATAATTCATCTCTATGCAAATACATCAATGTCAGGACATTAGTGTATTGCTCAGGTTTTTATTAAAGTGCATTCTTTTTAATTCAGCCCCGTAAAATACGAGCCCCATTGCTCAAGAATTATAGCAACTATTAGAGTAACATATGGGCAACATGCACTCAGAAAATAAAAACTAACAGATAAAGTGGCAGGGTCACATCGCAGGAGCAAACACTTAACAAAATGGCAGTGGGGTAATAGATTTTTTTCTCTAGGGCCTTTGGTGAGAAGGTGTCACAGGCATCCACACCTCGGAAGAGGTGGAATCTCCAAGTTATTTTTTTTTTCCTGTTCTAACCCCCGAACCAGCCCCAGATCGGCATCCTCGGAGTTAGAGGAGGAGAAGCTTCGAGGCCCTCGGTAATCGGGTTTCACCTGTCGGGTCCGAGGATTTAGCCTTCGTCAGAGAAGAGGATTTTCTTAAAGGAAAAATAGCTTGAGACACTTCAGAATAGGGTTTACCGCCGAAACCTTGCCCACTCTTTCCTCTCCTCCGTGCGCCGGGTCCCTTGTCCTACATCACCGCCACTTTCCGCACCAACCTCACCCGGAGCACTGCCCTCCCGCAGTACTTTTTGGGATCGCTCTTAACCTCTCGGCCTTTGTGGTTTGGTTGAGAAGGAGTGAACGAGGCCCAGAAAGACCCCGTGGCTTGCTGGCAAATTTCTTTGTCGTGTTTAGATGCTGGGGAGAAACTTTGGAGTGGAATCAATCCGTGGATGAACAATCAGGCTATCTTTAAGCCCCGGACATTGTGCCTGCCCCCCTCACTGCACGCTCTGGGCCGCTTAAGGATCCCAGGTTGGAACGCCTTGCTCCGATTTTGCTAAACCAGAGAAAGCTCTAGCCTGATTCCAGAAGGACTGCGCGATTTTACATACTGAGGACAGGGTAGGGGCCAAGGGTTGGGTTTCCAGTCCTTTGGGCCAAAGCCCAGGCTGGTGGGAGATGGGAAGGAGAGGAAGAAGAGGGAGAGGGAGAGAGGGAGAGAGGGAGAGAGGGAGAGAGAGAGAGAGGGAGCAAGAGAAACACCTAGCAAATCCACTGGAGAAGTCAGCAGCATCAAATTCAGTTTTTTATTTTTAATTGCCATTAGAGCAATCAATTTTTCAGAGGCCTAAAAAGAAACCTCAAATTCAAAACACAACAGAGCCTACACAGAAAAATGGAGAGAAAAGCAGAAAAACTCCTAAGAACAATCTTCCAGATTTAATGAGAGAGTCGCCCACATCCTCATCACCCCAGCATGGTAATTGAGCAGATCTATTAACTTGTTACACTAGATTTGTTTAAAGAGACTATTACACAGTCATTTAATCAATTTGTTACACTGGAGGTCCTGACTTATGAGACACTTGCCTTATGATTCCTTAATGACTGAATTAATTTGTTTTAATAAAACCAACATTGTGTACAAGTACATTTCTAGAAATGTAATTTTGGAGACAGAACAGTCCAATGCTTCATCTGATTAGGTTCTTTCTATGGTTTATCAAAGTCTGTAGTTTCTGACATAGCCGCTGGTATGGAGTATTTTTCTTTTTTATAGCGCCATTAATTTAATATGGATCATTAGTTCTTTATACACATGCATGTTCTGACAAATGTACCCAATGAATAATGCAGCTAATGTGCTTGGGCCCAAATGCATCACATCATAAACAGAGACCTCTGCAAAAAGAACAACAATGAAATGAAACACCACCTCCGGTGACTGTGGTCATCGTCCGGGTAGCATTCCAAGTTATATTTAAGTCTTGTTTTGCAGAGCAAGACTTGCTTGGCCCCAGGATTAGATCAACATAACCAACTGGGTCTAACTACGCAGTGAACACAAATAGATTTATGGCGAATTAAGGTTGTCCTGAGAGCAGATGCAGGACAAGAAAATCGGTTTTGCTCTTGATGGAAGCTGACGTGTGTGGAATAAAATGTAAATAAACAGGAAGTCCCCAAGAAAAAGGACTTGATGTTATTGATTATGTAAAATAATTAGGACTTTACAAATGATAACACTCTACAAATAATTGGCATCTATGGCTTGATTTTTTTTGTAGAAAGAAACAGTTTAGGCTCTGAAACACTGCTAGAAGAATGAGGCATGATCTGGGGAGATAAAAAACTAATAATGAAGTGATTGGAATGATCAGCTTGTAACCAATAACTGATATAAATGATAACTGAATGAGCTGACTGCAGAGGTAAACATTTCAACTTGGAGGAATATAAGGTGGAGTGATGGCTCTATATGTTTATCAGAGGCATAAAGTGGTTCTGCATAATGTGGGTAACTATGCACAGAAGCCAAATATTGACTAAACAGCTTAACAATTATTACAGAGAAAGGGGAGATGCTGGATGTATTTTCAATAAGGAGACGTCTTATAAATCGTTCTTAACAATGCTGGACAGGCAGGCATTTGAACTTGATTTCATTTTAAATAAAGACTCCAGACTGCACACATATTAACAGTGTAGTTGGATGCTTTCATGCCCTCCTTTTGCTGTCCCTTTCAAACAGAAATGGACATGTAAGTTGATGAATGGAATTTGTAAATAAAAACATATGTCTACTTCTTCTGTATCAGACATAATTAGAGTTCACAAGTACCAATGAAACTCAGCTTAGAGTTATGTGAATAGAAAGAAATCTGTGATACTAACAGTCTGAAAAAATCCCACTAAGACATCAATGAGAGGCACAAAAAAATCAGATGGGTTGTATTTATCTGTATGGTTAAGACAATGTGATATTATTTGTGGTTGGAACTCTGTTTCGAAACTAATCTTCCAAATGTGGGTCTGTTGATAAAAAAGGCTGAGCCATTCACCCTGAAGTTTGTGGATAACATGAGAGATGTCACAAGAGTTTTGATTTTTGAAGCATAAACATGTTAAGACAAGAAAGAGTTTTAGAAATCATACAATTCCTCAGTCCTGTCATTTTCACAAGCTCCATTTATCTTTTCCATTTCACTTTAGCTCAGTGATTTCTCTGCCTGAGACAGGAATGTTTATGATGATAAATCAGTGTTGTTTAATTAGATTCATCTTTACTTCATTTTAATGTTAGTTGGAAATGTATTTCTTTAGTTTATAAAAATGAATAATTTAATCTCTTCCTGGTATAAAATAAGTGGCGTGAGACCAAAAATCAATGCTAGGTCTTTTTTTCAGAGATTTTTTTGACTTATTCTAAATTCCTTGTGTAATATCTTACCTTCTTGCTTTGACAAATGAGTTCTATGCATTTCTTTCTATTTGTAAGCAGCTAATGCAAAATGTATTTGCTATTTATTACAAAGTAAATGAATTTGACCTTTTGCCCATTTCACCAGATGCTATTTCTGACCATCCCAAAAAGCCTGTTTAAAGTCAACAACATTAAGCATTTGAGGTCACAAGACCAATTCAAGGTCATTTTAATACTGGCAAAAGGTTAATTAGATCACTGCATTAAAACAGGAATAGACTTTTACTCAACTTCATCTAAATAAGCATAGACAAGCTTACTTTACCTTTCAAAGTTTCCTTAGAGATTCCAGCTCCTGTCATAGAATGGTAAAAATAACTTCTTGTAAGCACAACTTTTCCATTTTCCTTTACCAATTTTAGTAGCATTTGGCATTTCTTGGGAGGTTATTGTGCATCAGGCGCTAGGTAACATACTTCACATCATCTCATGGAACTTCTCAACATCTATGAGGTAGGCATCTTCATGTTCCCATTTTATAGATGAGGCTACCGAGTCTCAGAGAGAGGACCACAACTAACAGGGGTATCAATCTGATGCAAACTCAGGCCATACACCATTGCACATGCTCCCTCCATCATTTAAAAAGCCACAAACTCTTTTTCATCTTAATTTGCTTTCTTATAGTTCAATAGGATAGAAGCAGAGGGCCTAAGAAATGGATATAGTCCCTTTGGTTCTGGGATTAATGAATTTTTGTATTTACTTCACAGTAGACTTTTTTTTTTTTATAGTACTGGGGATTGAACCCAGGGGACATTCTACCTCTGAGCTATACCCCCAGCCCTTTTTATTTTTTATTTTGAAACGGGGTTTCGCTAAGTTACCGTAGGCTGGCTTTGGACTTGCAATCCTCCTGTTTCAGCCTCCCAAGTACTGGGATTACAGCCATGCATCACTGAGTCTGGTCACACTAGACTTTAATAAACAAGTATTGAGTATGATGGTAAATCAGTATTTAATTAAAACTGTCCCATAGTATGTATGCCAGCAAAAAACCAATGTAAGTTGTCTGCCTGATCTCTGTAGGAGGTCCTTTCTGGTCACTAAGTGAGATGTAAGAGCAGATCACAGGATGTCTATCAGTACATGGGGAAAATAATTTACTAAACAGTTCCTTATGGCTTCTGAACAAAACAATTTGTACTCTCCAAGGGAAAGTTTCTTATGGGTCTCTCATTCCCAGAGAGAAACTTCTTTCTTAGTAAATTGACTGATAGATTTTAATGACATCATATTAGCTCATTCCTATAAGACAAAACCCTGGTAAGTAACTCCCCATGTGGTTTTGGAATTGTTAGAAATTTTCAGATATGCATCCTTCTTTTGAGCTATTTTTCCTGGTGACTGGGAGGAATTGTTATTCAGACTCCACACCTCAGAACTGTCTAGTTTTCTATTTGTTTGATCTGGTTATTAACCTGCTTTCCCTGTGTTGGCTAGACTAAATCTTTTGAAGAGAAAAGTACACATTCTGCTCTAGTCTTTCTTGACCCAGATTATTTTTCTTGTTGGTCTCTGAAATACATCTTTCTGGAACACTCACAGGCCAGAGATTTCAGGGACAATCTTCTTAGTCTATTTCTACTTTCAAGATGTTCAATATTCACGAGTACTGTGGAAGGTTTTTCAGGAATAAATCTGTGCTCAGAGGGCAATGCGGGTCTCTGTTCTGTCTTCCAAACAGCTTTGTCCTCTCAGTGCCCATGGAACTGGACACCCTTTGGGACAGGTTTAAAAAGAACATTTAAGAGGAGACAAGCAAGGTCAGTCATGAGTAATAATGTCAAGGTCCAGCATAGATTGTGTTTTTTCCTTTTTGAATCTTAATGTAATCAATATACCTATCTCTCATATTCTGGAATTATCATGGTTTATAGCATAGAATTTAATTCTATTTTATCAAATATAATGAAATTTAAAATTCACTCTGCGGGCTGCCATAGAAAACATCACCTGTCCCAGTCACTGCTGAGAACTAGATTTCAACTCTAACCTGACTGATCGGAGGCAGCAAATCCTTTTCCTAAGTTCCATGTGTTCAGACCCCACTTAAAGTGGTTCTTGGCCAGCTACTTTTCAGCTCCATCACTGTTGGCAGACTGGATGGCCCTGGCGTTGGTGAGCTCAAAGACAATATGCTCCAACTGTATGATGTGACTGTAAGATTACAAGGTTGAACTTGTGCCAGGAGTCGACCTGGATTCCTTCTTAGGTTTTCTCCTGGTTCTACTTTGGGACTCTGAGGTCTAGGCCTGCTCCTTTGTCTTTCCTATGGGGCTCTTGAAAGGCACTGAACAACCTTATAATCTTTAGGCTGTAGATAGACTCCAGGCAACATGGGAATGGAACATCTTCTAATTTTTTATGTCTTATGACATAGCTAAATTAAATGAGATAATATGTCCCAGTAATTCTTGGCATGCAGTAATTGCACATGGATTGTCTTCTGTTATAATTATTATTATCAGCAAAGTTACTGTGACTGTTGCCCTTATTGCTAATAAGACCATGTTTTAATAATCATAACAACAATCATAACAATACTAACTAACCAACTCTTGGGAATGATTTCTGAATTCTGAAGAGCCTTGTCCTGAGTACAGGGGGACAGCTGACATTTTGTTTTTGATACTCCATGGAAGCAAGTCAGTCTGAAGATGGGTCCACCCCCCCCACTCTTTTTATAGGTTGGCAGTAAACACGGCTGTATCTCATTAAATTTAATGAGCCTTCATAAAATAACCATTACATTCTGAAGGTAATGAAAGAATAGCTTTGATGGTTAGTAAATAAACTACCAAGGGCAGTTTCACCACATCCTAGCACTGCATGAGGTTTGGGGGACATCAGGAAGGGTCTGTGGCATTTTCTGCAGTAAGGCCAAGCCAGGGTGTGCCCGGCTTCACTATACGAACACCCAGGGGACCACAATCTTCATTTTGTCCAGGGTGTTCCTAGCTAGGATTTGGTTGCGAGATGTGATTAAATTGATTGGCTTGAAAACCTGCAAAAGGATTTTACGTATATCATGTCACTGATATTGAATTTGAATACTATTGTAGTAGGTTAGACTAAATAATTTATCTTATAAACATAGAGAGGTAGAGCAGATTGAATAGAATATGCAAATTTATGTAAATAATCCTACAAATCCAGACTCTTCTGATCCAAGAGCCCTGGTACTTTATAAACAGGGTGGTAACATTGTAAATCAGGAGTTATTAACCTGTGGTCCACGGCCCAGTAAGATCCTGAATTTATGTGCAAAATTGCATGTGTGTATATTTTTCTAGAGAAAGAGTCCATCACTTTTGTTAGATTCTCAAAAAGGTTCAATACCAGAAGAGTCTAAGAACTACAGCATAGTGTGTATAAATAGTCTAGATGTTCATATGACATGAAATAACATTTATGCTCCCTGCTTTTCAGAAAGTGTTGTTTCATTAGAATAAAAATTTGCTAAGCCAGGCATGGTAGCACAGGCCTGTAATTCCAGTATTTGGGAGGCCAGCTCCAGGAATTTGGTGAGTTCTGTCAGTAACTTAGTGAGACCCTGTTTCCAAACAAAACATAAAATAGGGCTGGGGGTGTAGATCAGAGGTAGAATGCCCCTGGGTTCAATCCCTAGTCTGTCTGTCTGTCTGTCTGTCTGTCTGTCTGTCTCTCTCTCTCTCACACACACACACACACATAAATAAAAAATTAAAATTTGCTACTTATTTTATGATCTGGCTAGAACTAAAAGTTCTTGACTTTTAAATAAAATTTTTTAGTTTCCTTTGTAGGTCAACAAATTTTAAGATTTCTACACTTTTACATACCCAGATTTTATACATTGCCTTTACTTCCCAGATCAGTCTTCTACTATCAGAAGTTTTTGTAGTTTTAACTTTTAGCCTTTATTTCTTGAAGTCATTTTTGATACCAAGCCACTGAAGGCACTGGTCAAATAAAGTGGGTCTGGAAAGAACCTACAAGGGAACAAAATTTATATATAAATGAACCTTTCTGGTGCTGTTTTCCTCCACACTCGTGTCTTTTATCTAGACTCTAAGCTCTCTAGATTGATCTAATAACAGCCCAGATCGAAGAATGCAGTAGGAATGCTCATGTTTCTAGATTATCCTGTGAGATAAGTAAGGCATGTGTAAGACAGTTTTATTAGAAATGCAAAATGAGAGCCAAAGAAACATAGAGACGTGTTTATGGTCACTGAGTCTCCATAGGCCAAGCAAAGGCCCACTCAGAATTTTACAGCTAGACAGGGACTTTGACAGCTTTGTGTCACACTTTACCAAATTAAGAAAAAAAAAAAGGCTTTGAGATAGAACTTAAGTCTCCTATATCCCAATTTAGAGCTTATTTGTGTACCATATCTCCTGAGGCCGCTGTGTTTTTGTGTGTGTTTGTGATCAAAGTTAAGCATAGAATTTATGATGCAGACCAGCTCAGATAATTTCCACTTTGGCTGTTTCTCTTCACTTCTATTTATCTATCATCTATCTATCTATTTATACATACATACATACATACATACATACATACACATACACGTGAACTCACAAAGACAAGTATGTAGAAGCCCAAGCATGTAAAGTGCTGTTTCTTTGCAGTTTGAACAAATTATTTTCTTTTCTTAGAACCCAGTAAAATTTCTTTTTTCTTTTTGCACTACTGGGGATTGAACCCAGGGGCATTCTACCTCTGAGCTACACCCCCAGCCCTATTTTTTTATTCTTTATTTTGAAACGGGTCTCACTAAGTTGCAGAGGCCTCACTAAGTAGCTGTGGCTGGCCGCGAACCCGGATCCTCTGGTCTCAGCCTCCCAAGTACTGGGATTACAAGTGTGCGCTACCATGCCCGGCTCCAATAAACTTTTTTAATAGGCAAAATATTCTTAATTTAATATTACATAGTCAGCCTCAAAATGAAGGCATTCTGGGTCAGGGATACTCTGAAAGTGTCACTAGAGTTGGTCATAATACTTTTTTGTTGTGTTGAAAATTACAAACTGACTGACACATTAGAAGTACAGAGGGTCTATATACATAGTCTTAAAAATTCTAATTCTTGGATATTTAACATCCTAAATGAGTAGGTGCCTAGCCTCATCCTAATGGATGGATAGTATTATGTATATGAAAGTATTTCCTGGCTATATATCGCCTAACAAACATAATGTTAATACTCACTAATCTGGAGAATATTTCTTCTTGATTAAGCAATTAAAAAAGAAACCCTAGTATCTTTTCCTATCAAGTGCCTATGAAACATAGTGGGGAAATTGGCAGCGGCCTCTCAGTCTATGGAACCAGTAGCATCCTCATCCCCTCGGAATCAGAGAGGATTCTACGTCCTTGAACCTATGGATTTATATTTCCCCATGTGTCCCTTTACCTCTTCTAACTTCTTTTTTTTTTTTTTTTGCGGTACC
>PVJS01005026.1:0-66110 GCA_004027185.1 Glis glis
GCACATGATGTACATACACAAACCTATAAGACTCAATCACTATCCGGAGCATGAAAGGGAGGGAAGGGGGAGGGAATAGGGTGGGATTGAAGGGAGGGCTAAATGTGCAATGTGTGCATGTATGATGTTCATACCCTGACATATATCAAAATGTATAATTACAATGCACCAATAAATGAACATAAAAAGTTAAAAAAATTTAAAAAAAGAATTCCCAACAGGGCAGGAGGAGGGGACAAAAACTATTAAGAAATAATGAGCGCAATTTTCCAAACTTTATGAAGACTACAAATTCACAGGATCTCAACAGACCCTAAACAAACAAACAAACACAAAGAGACCTAGACCAAGGCAGCTTATGATCAAGTTGCTTAAAACCAGTGATAACGATAATATCTTAAAAAGCAGCCAGAAGGGGAAAACATATTACATACAGAGGAACAAAGATAAGAATGACAGCCGATTTCTTATCAGAAGTGATGCAAGTCAGAAGGCTGTGTGCCTGTATCTCTTAAAAGCATACAAAGAAAACAAACTCCAACCCCATTCAACCTAGCACTCGAGACCCAGCAAAACATATTTCAAGCGTGGCAAAATAAAGACTTTCTCGGACGTACAAACGCTGTTCAGGATCCACCACCTGCAGATGCACAGCAAGGGGACTGGTTAAGGAGCACCTGCAGGCAGGAGGGAGGCCACCAGGGGGAGGCCTGCATCTCACAAAGGACTGAGGAGTACCAGGAGTGCTAGGGAGGAAGGACTGCCGCCTACATTTTTATCTCTATGGAATGGTAAGAGAAACATCGTCGTCTATCTCTCTAGTGCATTCTGCGCACCACAGTGATTCCTTGCTTCGGGGTCTGTTACATTCTACTTCTGTCTCCTCGGTAGAGAACAGTCATGTAGAATCACTTTATCTCCCAGCACAAAACACAGTCACTAGCATGCGGTGGGCACACAGTAAATGCCCAGTAAACTAGTGAACACTGCTAGAGGCTCCACTCCCCTTCTGGTGGACAGCAGTAATATGGACGGATGTGCTGTATCTGGACACATACACATACACATATGTCATTGTCACACACACACACACACACACACACGCACACACGTTTTTTTTTTTTTTTGGTACTGGAGGTTGAACCCAGGGGCATTCTACCATTGAGCTACACTCCCTTTCTATTTTTCATTTTGAAACAGGGTCTTGCTAAGTTGCCAAGGGTCTTGCTAAATTGCTGAGGTTGGCCTCGAACCTGCAATTCTCCTGTCTCAACCTCCCAAGTACTGGGATTACAGGCATGCGCCACCACGCCCAGCTAGTCCTTACACATTAATCAGCTGAGACTAGCTCGGTTTTAGATACAAATGGAGATCACACTGACGCCACAGCAGCAGCCCCACTTCAGCACACGCCCGCCACTATGCTCAAGCCAGGTGCCACCCAGGAACTAGATCCCAGGGGATCAATGCCCATCCCTGCTGAGGACAGGGCTCCTGGCACTGCCTGGCCACCTGAGTTTCTCTGCCCTGGCACATGTGACAGTGAGCAGGGTCTCCTCTTCCTCTGCTGACCTCCTGTCTCCTGTGGCACCGCGGCCACTGTCCAGCAGTGTGGGTGGCGTCTGGAGCCTGAGTCCCAGCTTTGTTGTCTGGGGCGCCCACTTCTCAGTTCCCAGCCTGGAGGTGTAATTATGTTCTCTGAAGGTCCCGATCCCTGTCAGTCGCTGAAGGAAGGGCGCCGCTCCTTCAGTTACAGACAGCGTCCGGCTCCTTCTCATCTCTCAGACTTTGCTCGTGTTACATTTCAAACAACGGAAGCTCTGGGTGTGTAAGACAGAACAAGCCCTGCCTTCCGGACCCACGAACTTTCTACCGGACTGGAGGGTGCCCCCTGAGCAGACTACCTTCTGAAACACTTGGCAGAAGGGTCACAAGCCATTCCAGAGGAGCCCCGCTCCCCCGGGAAGCACAGGCCATCTTCCTCGGGAGGGATGGGTGGGAGGAGGGAATGTGTGCGGGGTGCTGCTGGGCAGTGGGCTTCCCTCACAACTGTGCTGATAGGTGGGCGCCACGTGGGAGCTGCAGGGCCGCGGCCACTGCTGGGAAGCAGCCAGAGTCCGCGGAAGGGAGCCGGACACAAGTCCCTCGTCCCCTCCTCAATCCCTGACCATCTTAGATTTGAAGAGCCCAGGTGCGGGCGAGCTCGGAAACGCTCTGAACTTGGAATCTCACTGTGTAGCAGAAACTTCTTCCAGGTTGAAGATCAGCAAAAGTTACAGGTCCAGGTGCCTCCCCAGCCTCGCTCCTTCTGAGGCTGTGACCGAGAGAGCGTGTCCGAATGCAGCGCTGGCCAAGGGGACACTCTGCCAGGATGGAAGGTTTGCAGCTGCCCGGCCCCTGCCTGGTACCTTGTGAGTATTGAAATGAGGTTCTGAGACTGAGAACTGACCTTTCTGTTGCATTTCTTTTTAGTGAATTTAAACCTAAACCACTGCACATGGCTGGTTCACCCTGTTGGGCAGCGCAGACCCAGGGGAGGGAAGGGCTCAGCGAGGCAGTGGGTGTGCACTTGGGAACCTCTCGCCCCTTGTGGCCCTTCCTCCCCATGCCCAGCCTCTGGCCTCTTGGAAGCACATCCCTCATTTGGTCCTTGGGGCCCCTGGCCTGGATCTACACGCATACCTCCCGCTGCCCCTGTCCAGGCATCCTGGGTGCACCTGTCCTTGGCACAGCTGCTCAGCCAGCGCCTCCTCCTCCTCCTCAACCGCAGGCTGGACACGATCGATCACGCCCACTCTCATCCCGGAAGGCCCAGCCCTGGTTCCCATCGTCATCATGAAACCAGAGGACACAACCCGGCTGCAGCTTCTTACTGCCCACTGGTCCTGGATTTGCTGGTCTGTTCCAGAATCCACGCTGCCCTGGGTCCCGGTGCCAGGGGCTGGTCCTTCCATGCCAGGCGTGGGAGGCAGGGAGTGGGCATGACTACCCCTTACTCGGCCTCACCCACATTTCCTACACACCTGCACATCTTTCCTGGCCCCTGCGGGCAGCTCAGCTCCCAGCCCTGCCCTCCTCTGTCATCTCTGGCTGAATTCCCTGTCTCTTTGGGCTTTTCAGGTCTTCTGACACCTGATTCCAGACTCCTGCATTAAATTCCCCTCGTAAAAGTGCCAGATGTGACCCTGTTCTCCCAGCTGGACTCAGACCCACGATCATCTCACTGGTCCTAACCGTGCGACAGCCAACAGCCCACCGCCAACTGCGCTCTGGAACACGGTTTTATTTGAGTGAGGCTTCCAACAATAAACACAACTGTTTGGGAATCGCTGGCCCATCACGCTCAATGCTCAGTTGTGTGGCTCTCTGGCTACACCTGCCCTGAAGGGCAGTGCTGAGCAGGTCTGAGGCCAGGCCCGCTGAGTCCCACTCACCACCTGTGCCCCTGGCTATTTCAGATCCCCCAGCCTCAGTTTCCCCAGATATAAGATGGGGTAGCCGTGGGAGCTAACCCATAGCACATTATAAAGATTAATTTTCTACATATGGATATAAATAAACATATATGTGATGCATATCTATGTTTAGAAAAATTATACCTCTATGCCCAGAACAAGCAGGTGTGTGCACATGCTTTTACATCTGTCTGGCAGGCAAGGGATGCCCTGTGGACACTAGTGTTGACTCCCATGAGCACAAGGACAGGAAACAGCGTGCAGACAACTCACTTTCCTGGGGCTTATTTCAGGGCTTATGCAGCACTGAGATTAACAAAATATTTGTGGAATACGAACTCAATGTTGGAACTTGAATCGGTGTGAAATCAAATGTGGGGATCATGCAGTTGATTTTTCTTTTTAAACTCTGACTAATATCGCAACAAAGAGCCATCAGGAGTCCTCCTCGGCCAGCAATCCACACATACTCCAAACATTCTCACAGCGTACTACTGCAATCACCACTGCCCGCCCAACAGTACTGCTCCAGGGGTGGCCGCGTGCACATCCCTTCTGGTGTGCGAGAGGCTCACTCGGGCTCGGAACCTCTTCTTGTGGCTCATTCGGGAACCACCTAGAACTCTGCCTTTGGCCATGACACTCACAGGCAGATGCAAAAAACACATTGCCAAAAAGAGTTTCCTGTTTTTTCTTTTGCAAAACCAGTATAATAACACGTTGCAAATTTATCTCATGAGTGGTGTTCATTTGCAGTCCATGATAAAATAGCAACTGCAGAGGTATTTATGGACCAGTATGGAAAGAGGGGTGAGGCTTGCCATGGGTGTGAAACTCAGTCCCCGCGTCTCGGAGCCCACAGTTGTGTGTGTGTGTGTGTGTGTGTGTGTGTGTGTGTGTGTGTGTACAGAGAGACACAGAGAGAGGGGGAGAGAGAGAGAAAGAGAGAGAGGGAGGCGGAGGAAGGCCTTTGAGAGCTCCAGTTCAGGAGGCCTGCATTTCTAGACAACATTGTATTGTTTTGGGATCATGATGTCAGACCTGAACATTTATTTAAAGAAGGCGGGGGTGGAGAGGGAGACTTCTAGCCCATTGCTGTGGTTTTAAGTGTATTTTCTCCGGGGACAAAGTCAACAGACACATCACTTTCTCCTTAGTGCTTTTTAATACCGTGCCCACAGGAATCGTGGGGAAAAAATAGTGCAACACACCCACCTGCTCTTGTCTGGTGAATTTCACAGCTGCTTCGGACAGGGCAGGCCTCTCACATCAAGCCCATTATCGATCGTGCAGCGGTCGCAAGGACCGACAGACAGCACCGTGGACAACAGGGTGGGAAGATGTGCTCGTTGTATTAGATTTGAGTCTTTTAATATTTTCAGAGATACTGGAAATAAATGATATGAGGGAGCCGGTTTCCAAATCGGCAATGAAGAACTCTAAGTTTACCATCCAACTCTGCAGCGTGTGCTTTGATATAATGCTCCAGAATGTTCAGTAACGCTATCAAACCTCTTCCAAGGCAGAAACAACAGACGGCTCTGGAGTATTTGCTGCCAGCGTCTGCCACAGCAGGAAATTTCCTTAATAGAACATATAAAAGTGCCCTTGGCAATATCAAAAAAAGGAAAAAAAAAGAGGGTATTTCAAGAAAAGAGAATGTTGAGAGCAATCATGATGATGTTTTAAAGACAGGGCTTGATTGCTTATCTGAAGTTACCCAGGGCACGACGACTATAAAATGCACCTCGCTCCCCGCCCGGGGATAAAGGAGCCTTCTTAACAATCTTTAACCCCATCGCAGCGCCTCTCCTGACTGTGTGAATCAATGGCGTTTACTACCCAGAGGCACCGCGTTGCTTTTGTATCAAAAGCACCAATAATAATGTACGATTCCCTTAAAGAAGAGCATCTCACCGAGCAGGTGTTTTCTAAAGCTCCAAAGAGCGGAGAGAGTCCAAAACTTGACCTCAGTGGTCCTCGACAACACAGCCCGGGTCCTCACAGCAATCCTGAGCCGTGGTGTATACACTCCGCGGGGCTGATCCTAACAGAATCCCGGGAGAAGCACAATGACACATGGCTGGATGCAGCACACAGGCGAGGGGAAGACAGCGGCCCGTGGCTCCCCCCTCAGATCCATCTCCAGAGTTACCCTTCTCTCTCCCCTGATGTGCATACAGAAAGAGATGTGTGCGTGCCAGCCATTCTGTCCTCGCTGCCTGACCAAAGTCACTTGAAGGAAGTCGTATAGACACGGCGGACCTTCCCCTCACGATGTATTTTATTCCAAGACCACAGATCTGAGAACTAGAAGCAATCTGCTAAATGAACCAGAAATTCAACTCTCTGCTTATGAATTCAGTTACGGTGCCCATTGGTGAAAACGTGGGCTCTTGAAATAGGTCATTTGCGGGAATGAAGACACGAGGTTGAGGAAAAGGATGTGCCGGCCGACACAGAACAGGACCATATGGAGCTCCTTGTGGGAGGACCTCGCCGTCCTTGCTGGGACGAGGCCAGCCGTGTGCTGCAGAGGGCTCCTATCCACTCGCTGGAGCCTGTTGCTAAAATTCCAGAAAAATCTGCCAGCCTGTAGAACATGGTGGTTAAACACAGCCACTATTAGAAATTAAGGGGGTATAGACTCACGATTAGTTAGTGGATGTGGCAGGCCTTGATTTGTGCAGTAAAATTTTTGATCATGGATGGTAACTCTGGGATTGCATTGAGCCATCTATTGTGCATTTCTTCTTTCTCTTTCTTTTTTTTTTTTTTGGTACTGGGGGCTGAACCCAGGGGTGTTCTACCTCCAAGCTACACCCCCAACCCTTTTTGTTTTTTTATTTTGAAACAGGGTCTTGCTAAGTTGCTGAGGCTGGCCTTGAACCTGTAATCCTCCTGTCTCAGCCTCTCAAGTACTGGGATTGAGAGTGGTGGTGCCACCACACCTGGCATGAATTCCTTCTTTTTATCATGGGAGACAATTGTTATTTGCTGTCTTATTATAGAAGTATCTAGCCCTGTCCCTTCTTAGCCACATTAAGAGGAAACATGAAGAGGACTGCAGAAAAATCAACTATCCTGGTAAAAAATAATCCAATATGTGTTCACATATTGTCAAACATCTGGAGAGAAGCTTAAAAAAAACATGTGCATCTACCAGTCTGAAGTGTAGGCCTGCAAGGACAGGGACTCTGCCTGGCTCGTCGTAATTATCTATTAAACTTTGCCATTCAGCGGCCGCTGTGACAGGAGAGTGGCCACAGGGCGGACTGAGTTGAAATTCTCATCTCCTTCCACGAACAGGAGCGCGTTTCATGCACTTCACATCTGAGCTAAATGTTGATGTAGTCTCACGATTAAAACCATCCAAAGGGAAGATCTGACCCCATCGCCTCCCACTCCCAGCAAGGTGCGTTCTTCTCCTGTGAACTTGGGCAGACAAAGTTGTGTGGGAACTGGAGCATACCAGAAAGTCGAGATCTGTCCCAAAACAAAAAGTCCTAGTCTATAGCCTACAAAGCAATCTGCCAGATTTGAGAATCTGTTCTTTCGGTTTACGGTTTCTAACAAATTCCTAAGGTCGAGATTGGAAGTAACTTTTGCAAGCAGGAATCTTGTCCGCAAACAAAAGTCGAGTTCAAAATTTGCAAGGATGAGCAAAGACAAAAATCAGGAGATAAATACTCAGAATTCAAGCATGTCCATTCACCTTCATTACTGACAAATGTCCACCAAATACAGGATGCACTTAGCTGTCTGTGTGAAGTCAATACGGACACATGGTTAGAGGCAGGTGCCACATGCCACCCACTATGCAGGGCCCCGCTCTGCCAAGGATGAAGACTTTTAAGATAATAAAAGGGGAACTTCATTAGTGTGCGTAAGTAGGCTTTGCTAGGAAACACTTCACATGCTTGAAGAAAGAGTGGAGAGGGAACACAGGAGAGATTTTTAAAAATCTCCGCTTCAATACACACTTCTCCCTCCCCGCTTAGCTACCTCTCTGGAAAGTCGTGGTATTTTTTTTTTCCCCCAAATGCATGATCCAATAGAAATCCCACTCTTTTTGAATGCTATGCTAAACCCTGGAAAGCAGCAGGTTCACTATTTTCATATAAACGAACACAGAATCTCTTCACAAATTCTCAGGTAGGCACCTTCCTTGTTCCCAGAGGGACAGAGAGGTAACACAATACACCGCTCTGTCCGGCATCCCGTAGGCCAGATCAAAGTCTCTGCCCAGGGCCACCTGGAATGTTCAAATTTGTCTTTTAAAAGCAAAGGCATATGAAACGCACACACACACACTCTTTAGCTGGCCTGCGTGCCCTCTTTGGGCCTTCTTAATAAAGGATCCAAATTCGACATCTTCAGACTCTTAGCTTATTAAACAGGGACAATGTAAATGCAGGCCCCGGATAGAAGAGCGGTTCTTCTCATTGGATTCTGGGTTTTGAAGCTGGCTTCTTTGTTCTCGGTGAAAATTAGTTTGGTAACAGCTCCGAGGCCACAGTGCATGCTGGCATGAGTGTCTGTGCTTGCTCAGGAGGGGACTCAGGCTCAGCACGCAGGAGACTGAATCGCTTCTCACCCCAAGGACAGCAGGCACGGCCAAGTTCGTTACTGGATGGTTAATAAAGCTGCATCCCGGAGACTTTGCGGTCCAGCTGGCTGCTCTAACCTCAGCTCCCAGGACCCAGGAGAGCCTTTATGTCCAACGCTCTCAAATCAATTAACCTTCCCTAGCACGAGTCAGTACTCAGGGACAAAGTGCTGTGTGCAAAGGCGGAAAGATGCCTTGGCCCGTCACCGGCAGGGCCCTCGGAGGTAATCATGAGCGAAGGTATCCTGGTCGATGGCCCAGGAATGGGCTGCCATTTCTCAACTGAATTATAGGGGCCACGTTAACTTCTCATCTCCCACCACCTGAAAATAGCCCAGAGCACACCCTGGATGCTTACGCGTTACAGTCAACCAGGACTCTAATGCAGGTCAGTAGGATTATGTCCACAATAGTTATACAGGGAACTAACCTACATTTGGTATGAAAGTGTCATAGTGTGGCACTCATTTTTTTTTCTTTTTTGGTGGTACTGGGGATTGAACCCAGGAGCATTTTACCTCCAAGCTACACCCCCAGCCCTTTTCTTAATTTTTTTTTTGTTTTGAAACAGCATCTTTCTAGGTTGCTGAGAGTCTCACTACTTGCTGAAGCTCTCCTCGAACCTGCGATTCTCCCGTCTCAGTCTCCCAAGTCCTGGGATTACAGGTGTGTGCCACCACGCCTGGCTCTGACACTCATTTATATTTGCCCCTGCTGTTTGTCTGTCTGTAGCAGGGTTCCCCTATCCTTCCAGCACGTTTCCAACACCAACCAGGACCTTAGTATACCAGGCTTTCTAAAAAGGGTATATTCAGGACCAACAGGTTTTACGAGAGGAAATCCCCCTTATTTCACTAATTTTTTTTGTGGTACTGGGGATGAACCCAGGGGCATTCTACCTCTGAGCTACACCTCCATCCCTATTTTTTAAATTCTTTATTTTGAAACAGGGTCTAAGTTGCAGAGGGCCTCACTAAGTAGCTGAGGCTGGTTGCAAACTTGCGATCCTCCTGTCTCAGACTCCCAAGTACTGGGATTATAGGCATGCTCCACCATGCCCGGCTCTGAATGTCACCTTTAAATCCTCTGTCTTCACTCCCAATGGACCAATGGGGATGGATGGGGAGGTCGACACCCACTCTGTGCTCTGGGCATGTCTCAGGATTCTAATTATGCCCTTGAGGCTGGGTGAGAGCTCTGGGTACCTGGCTCTAGGACACAGCAAATTCTTACTGAGTTCTCCCTTGGTTGAACTTTGGTCCTTTGGTAGGTAGAGGTGCAAAGGTCCTGTGGCCTTACTTTGGTGCCTCCCATCCCCAGGGGACTTCTGACTCCTCTGTTTTCCTCCTCTGAAGCCCCAGCTACCTCTCTCCACACCTCCACGATGCTACCAAGGATAATTTGGAACGTCAACAGAACAGGGAGAGCCTTTCTAGAAAGGAAGATACCTGTTCCATCTGGGTTTGTGAAAAAGTCATCCAATGACAAGGGTGGAGGAGGGAACCAAAGGAGGGACACAGGAGGGGCCATGACGTGCCCAGAGCGTCTCCAGGCAGTGAGGGGGCAGGGAGACTGTGGTGGAGGGAGTCAGCACCCAGGTCCTCTCCGGAGTCCCTGTGGGATTAACTGGGGGATGTCATCAGTGTAACAATGTATGTTCAAGTGATTTTGTTAGCTTCAGAGCATGCAGGTAGAAACACTCAGAGAACCTTGGTCATGTGTTCTTCTTTAGTGCCTAGGCGGGGATACACTGTAATCAGATTACTGGCTGACTGTGCAGAAGCAACTCTCCACCTTTGAGGACCCGCGGCTACTTGGCTAAGAATTCTTGCCAGGGAGGAGGCCAAGGCAAGCTGGAACATTTAGTTGGATCGCAAGATCTCAGGGGGCGCCTGTTCATCAAGAGGACGCTGGTGAAACCGAACGAAAGCTGAACTTCAGCAGAAAGTTCTAATCCGCAGCGAGATTTCTGGAACGGCTGGGAGAGGAAGGTGCAGACGCCTTCTCATCATGCGCCTCATCTGACAGCTTTGCAGCGCCCCAGGACTTCCAGCCCCGGGTTAATTTCAGATTTATTCATTAATCCAGCTAACACCTCATCCCTGTCAATGTTCCCCACCAAAAGCCTGGCTGCCACTTAATAATTCTGAGTACAGGTGAGCGCTGTGCTGGTACCCGGGCGGGGAGTATTAAATGTGGCAAGCCCTTTGTCAACTCATGTATAATGGGTATCTTAATTTTTCATGCCCTGGCCGTGGGGTTCTGCGTGGACTCCTCGCCCGGGGAGCTCGCAAGGCCGTGCAGTGCACTGGGCAGCGACGTCTGAATAATCGCATCACTGGTAGCCAAGTGTGAAGAGTCGGCGCCTGTTCAGTGAGATCCCCCTGCAAATGCGGCTCGTCTGGCGGGGACGTGTCGGGGTCAGTGCACAGGTTAAATGAACAGCCTCACAAATACGGAAATGACACCGGAGGCCGAGGCGTCAATTCCAGAGAGTAGCAGTTTAGGAAAACAGTAATCCGGCTCCTCCCACTGCTGTAGGCCGCCTGCCCTCTCTCTCTCGTGGGTCCCTGGGCACCTGGGCCCCCGGAAGGAGCCCACCCCCTCTGCGGAGTCCATGGCATCCTCCCTGGGAGCCCCTGGAAAGACGCTGCCTGGCCAGGACCCGCCTCATCCAGCCTGAGAGTCACTTTCAATTTCCTACAGAGATACTCTACGGGGGCTTCTTCCCACGGCTGGCGTGTCAGGCTCTGACAGTCAATATGTTATTGTGCAGAGAACCAATGTAGTTCATTAACCCCGCACCGCTGCCGATTAGGAGGCAGTGCCCGCACTCGGCTCTCCTCGGCCCCTTTCCCTGGGGAAAGCAAGAGCAGAGGAAACCCGGCCCATGGACTCCTCATCCGCACCTGAGACTGCAGACCCAGGGAGTTTGCTGGGGGCTTTTTCTTTATCTTTTTTTCCTTGCTGTGCTGAGCCCGGAACTCGAGGTCTTGTGCACGCTAAGCGGGCACTAAGCACTGAGAGACACCCTCAGCCCTGAGTTTGCTGTCCTTTACACTTGCTTCCTAGGCGGCCGACAGTCCCTTTACAGTAATTTGTGTAGCACCGGGGGATGGGAGGTGACACACATCCACCTTTCAGAGTTCAGAGTTTGTTAAGCGTGACTGTCAATGAGGCCATGTTCTGCATCAGGAGCCTGATCCTCAGTCAGTCCTCACCGGGCCTGTCCCTGGGCATGGCGGGGCTGGGATCGGAGCGGGATATTGCAGGCAGAGTGGTCCAGGTGCAGGGGTCCGCCCTGATGGGGCTGGGGGAGCTGGAGCAGAGTACCTGAGCTGGCCAGAGGGTGGCCAGGGAACACAGTGGAGCTGTTCGCAGCAGGTTAGGCAGCTGCTGCCTGGCACTGGGTCACATGCGCGCACCGATGACCTCCGGGACCTCCAGTTCCTAGCGGCATGCTGCTACCTGCAGCAAGTCAGGCCCACCGCTCCCTCCCCCACAGTGAGCCCCTTTGCATGGGGGCCAGGCAGCTCTGCTGCCCCTAAAAGGTCTCCAAGGTACTCACACATTGCATCCTACAGGTGCTACCTGGCCATCTGGGGACCCTCCATTCAGACCTGGACCCTGCTTCAGCCTGGCCCCTGCAGTCTCAGTAGACTTCTTCCCAGCCCAGAGCCCTTAGCCCCAAACAGCTCCCCCGCCATGAAACCAAGCTGCACCCACAGCAGCAGAGGGGTCCAGGGCTCTCGGCATCCATGTAGGTGGGCATCCCAGTCATTCCAACAAGGCCAGGCATCAAGGGACCCACCTGGGCCCTGGGGGAAGCAGGTCTCACCCTCAGACCACCTGGGCACACTTGCATTCCATGAGAGGCAGAGCATCTTTCTGACCGACAAAATATCCATGTCAGGAAGAGCTGCTCGAATTGTTGTTCCCTTCCGTAGTAACAGGGTTGAGGAGTGACCACACCAGTTACAGGAAGCCCAGTGATTCAGAGCCGCCTACACACTAGCCAGGGCGAATTGCTTCCAACACCTCTTCTCTGCAAGTTTTACACCTGTGCACATTCAGTACCAAACGTCCACTGCCTTTCACGAAGGTAGAAAAGCCACTGATCAGCAAGTGTGGTCTCGGGCCCAGGGTCGACCTCTGCTTGGCATACAGTGGCTTTCCTGGGACTCTGCCCACCTGGCACCCCACACTCTGCAGGTGACCCTTCTAGGGGTGAAGGATCCTGTGGGTCCCAGGGCCAGCTAGCAGTGGCTCCTCAGACCTGGCAGTAGGCATAACATGGCAGCCCTACCAGGCTCTGCATTGTGACCTTCTGCAGGTCTCTGAGGTTCTCTGTCTCTCTTCACCCACCTCGGGGTAGAGCTGCTTTCTGCTCAGTCCTTCGTGCCTCTATCTCTGAGTGCCCAAGCAACATCAGGGGAGAAGCCGGTCTGTCTCGTGGGACTTGGGCTGACTCTTGGTTCTTCAGCATCAGCAACGGGAAGAGACCCAAGGATGAGGAACGCTACCTTGTTCTTCACAGGGTGGGGATACGAATCCCAAAGCCCTGGGACACCCCTCATCACCCCTTATGGGTGACGTCCTCTCAATGGCCGTCCTGCTCATCCCTCCTCTTTGCCGTTTTCCCAGCTGTCACCATGGGCACCCTCTCATGTGTACCTCCCAGCCGTGGCTGATGTGGGCATCCTCTATGGAGCTTGATGATGGCCACTAGGGCCCGGGGGAAGGGGCAAGATGATTCCAACTTGTGGCCCCTGAAGAACTGTGGTTGTAATTAGATGGAGGTCCTGGGTGTAGGGTCCAGTGACTATTGCTCCGTCGTGTTCCATTCTTGGCTGGACCCAATAGCCACCCCAACACTGACCCAAAGCCACAGGCTACACAAAGCTCTGGGTCAAGGATTCTCACCAATGATTTCTTGTTTGGCCACCACAAATGAGAACTGGGATATACCCTGCCATGGCTTCACCCATTGCTGCCACCACTACTCTCCCCTCAATGCCACTTACACCATCACCACCACCAGTACCATCCCCACTGTCTCCATCATTACCACCACCATCACCATCATCACCCTCGCTTCACCATCCTCTCATCATCATCATCACCACCATCAGCACCGAGATCATATAATGGCTAGTACTCTGCATTGTGACCAGCATAGCACCACTACCACCATCACCATTGCTATCACCACTACCGTCACCATCACCATATCTCCATTTCTATCACCACCACCATCATCTCTATTGCTATCGCCACCACCATCATCACCATTGCTATCACCACCATCACCACCATGGCTATCACAATCATTGCCATCACCACCACCACCATCACCATTGTTATTACCACTACTGTCACCATCACCATCTTCTCCATTGCTGTCGCCATCATCTCATCATCATCACCAGTCTTCACCATTGTTATCACCACTATCACCATCATCACCATTGCTATCACCACTACTGTCACCACCACCATCATCACCATTGCTAGCACCACCATCATCACCATTACCATCACCATCACCATCACCATCACCCTCACCATCACCATCACCCTCACCCTCACCATCACCGTCACCACCATTGCTTCACTACCAGCACCACCATCACCATCATCATCATCATCATCATCACCATTGCTAACACCACCACCATCACCACTACCATCATCATCACCATCACCATCACCATCACCGTCACCACCATTGCTTCACTACCAGCACCACCATCACCATCACCATCATCATCATCATCATCATCATCATCACCATTGCTAACACCACCACCATCACTACTACCATCACCATCACCATCACCATCACCATCACCATCACCACCATTGCTTCACTACCAGCACCACCATCACCATCGTCATTATCATCATCATCATCATCACCACCACCATTGCTATCACCACCACCATCACCATCACCATTGCTATCACTCCCATCACCATCACCATCTCCATCACCATCACCATCACCATCACATCACCTCATCCTCTTCAACATCACCATTATCACCATTACCATCCTCCTTCTCCTCCTCCTCCTCATCACCACCATCATCACCATCACCCTCAACTTGTCATCTCCTCCTTCTCCCCATCACCATCACCAACATCACTATCCCCAATCGCTGTCACTGCCACCACCATAGTCCAATCACTGCCACTGCCACCCTCACATCACAGCCACCACCCAGGTGCCTGCTTTGTGTGCTGAACGTCTTAGGTGGCTTTATAGTCTGCTCAATCTCTGGCTCTGAATATTCAGGCAGCACCTTTAACAGATTTACTTCAGGGAGGATAAAATAAGACAATCTTTCACTTTACACCGGGGACAGGGAAACATGACGCTTTGGTATGCAAGAAACTGGTTGGAGATGTCATTCACCAGGAGTGGATTCCAACAGTTGGACAGCAGATGGCAGTGATCAGCCCGCCTCCAGAAGGGCCTGTGTGGTCACGGCAACACAGAGGCTGGTCTGCACACTCCATGTAGGTCTTCATTGTCCCCACTGTCTACTCTGCTTTGGGTGGGTACTGTAAACATAGACTTGCTCTCTTTTAAGGAAAATTCACACTCTGAAAGGAGAACTCTGGCACAAAGCACCTCTTACCAGTCGGCAATTTTCTGACAAATTAAAACACTGATTCTTCTTTGTGCAGTGAGTTTCCATTTATGACCCTATTGTGCATCCAGGCTTCTCATTCTCTCTGTGTTAACTTGCTCAGCCCCAGAAGAAGTCTTCCTATTGTTCTCAGGAGCTCTACTGCTTTTATAGAACAACTGTGTCTTCACCTAAGTGTATATAATCACACTAATGACACAGTCAACATGCAGGACACACTTGCTGCTCTACACAAACAACCTCACAGCACTCCTCTCTGGAGATGCCTCCCCCAGGCCTCTAGTCTCTGTTAGTGCTGAAGCTCTGCGTCCATTTTGTTTCAGGCGGTCTTTAGCTCTCCAAGGATCATTTAATTCATATCACAGTGGCTTTTAAAAAATAATATAGTTGATCACCTTCAGCAGGGTTCCTCGACCCCAGTGCTTTTGGCAATCAGGATGGATCATCTTGTGATGTAGGGGCCATGCTGTGCATTAAATGATGTTGAGCAGCACCCGTGGCTTCTACCCAACAGATGCCAGTGGCGCCTGCCCCCAAGTTTGTGATAGTCAGAAATGTTCCTAGGGCTTGCCAAATGCCCACTGGGGGACAAAATCAGCCCTGGTTGAGAACTACTGACCTACAGTAAAACCCCAGCTTCATAAATAAATTAATGTTCCTATAAGAGCCAAGATATTAGGTCATCTACCATGTTACCAACACATTCTACTTAGGAGAGGAGAGGCCCATCTATACCATAATGAACGAGATGGTGAACTGGCACATATACTGGGCAGCAGGCTTCTGAGAGTTTTGTAGAAATGATATTTAAGAGCCATTCATCCATCCATCCATCCATCCATCCATCCATCCAGCCAGCCAGCCACCCATCCATCCACCCATCCATTTATCCACCCATCCTATAATCCATCCATCCATCCACCCGCCCACCCATCCATCCATCCATCCACTCATCCATTTATCCACCCATCCTATCATCCATCCATCCATCCATCCATCCATCCAATCACACATCCTCCCATTCATTCATCCGTCCTCCACCCATCCATCCACCCATCCATCTTTTCATTTATCTGTCCTCCCATCATCCCATCCATTTATCCATCCATCCACCCACCCATCCATCATCCATCCATCCATTCATCCATCATCTATCCTCCCACCCACCTATCCACCCATCCATTCATATCTATCTATCCATCTATCTATCTATCCATCCATCCATCCATCCATCCATCCATCATTCAGCCACCTGTCCTCCCATCCACCCATCCATCCATCCCTTACCCACCTATCCACCCATCCATTCATATCTATCCATTCATCCATCCTCCCATCCATCTGTCAATGCATCCGCCCATCCTCTCTTCCATTCATCCATCCATCCATCCATCCATCCATCCATCCATCCATCTTCCCAACCACCTATCCGCCCATCCATTCATGTTCATCCACCCAACTATCCACTCATCCATCCATCCATCCATCCATCCATACATCCATCCACCCACCTATCCTCCCATCCATCTGTCAATACATTCACCCATCCTCCCTTCCATCCATCCATCCAT
The DNA here is from genome assembly GCA_004027185.1 of Glis glis. NCBI lineage: Eukaryota > Metazoa > Chordata > Mammalia > Rodentia > Gliridae > Glis > Glis glis. The sequence goes on from PVJS01005026.1 coordinate 16,292, forward strand.
TCTCCCACCCACCTATCCACCTATCCATTCATATCCATCTACCTATATATCCACTTATCCATCCATCCATCCACCCACCCATTCTCCCATCCATCTATCTATGCATTCGCCCATCCTCCCTTCCTGCCATCCATCCGCACGTGCATGCATGATGGCTGCTTTACACCTGCACGGGCCTGAGCTGCAGGTGCAATGTGCAGACGTCACACAGGCTCCTCAAGAATCTCACAGTCAAGCACAGTGGCTTTCATGGAGGTGATCCCTTCATCAAGGGGAAGTCTTGGAAATGTATAAGGTACATTTTGGTTATTTCAGTGTCTGGGGTGCCATTAGCATCCTCCAGGCACAGGGCAGGAATGTCTGGGCATCCCGAGGGGCAGGGAGAGCCTCCTCTCCCCCATTACATGACCCCTGGCCAGTCCTGTAAGTTCAGAACGGAGCCCAGACCTTGACTGTTTTACACATAAGGCTCACCTGTCTTTTTCTGGCTCTGGACCATGCCACAGACCCCTGACCTTGGGCCCCTATTTAGGTTGTTTCTTGCCTAAAATGCTCCTCCTTTACTTTATTAAAATTCCCACATTCAATCTTTCAGGAGAGCAACTGCCATATTAAACAGAAGGAGGTTTGCCCAGGACTTTTCCGGAGTGCCTCACCATTTTACAGAATGATGGCGCTGCCCGCACTGACTAGGGCTCTGATGTCAACAGTTCACAGTGTGCATACGACATCTGTGGGTGTCACCTGCACAGAAGCTGGGGGAAAGCCCTAGACCCCATTGCTGTGTGTTCCAGGAAAGTCCTGCTTGAGAGCTTACATACTGACACTCACCATGCTATGGAAAACGCTTTCCTGCTCAACCTCCTTTACATTCTAGTTCCCTAAATATTGACTTATTAAGAGGCATATGCCTGTGGAGAGGGAACCATCGGGGACCCTGACACAGTGGTTACACAAACCTACATGTGAGATAAAACTACACAGCGCTGTATGCGGTGATGCAAATGTTCTAAAATTAGAACGTGGCGGTGGTTACATAACCGTGAATATACTAAAAGCCAATGAACTGCATCAGAAAGGTGAATTTTATGGTATGCGAATTACATCTCAATAAAGTCATTTCGAAAAAGCAATGTTCTCAACCACCTTTGCGGTGAAGTGCACGCTTCCGTCCCTGCTCACGAGGCCTGCTGATATGGATTCGCCCCGCTGCCGCTCAGCTGCTGCCTCACTCAGATAGGGACGGCTGAAGCAGCTGCGCCCAGGGCAGGGAGGGCCACGTTGGCTTTGTTCTGGCTCCTGAGCATGCCACAGACCCCTGACTTGGGCTACCATCTAGGCTGTTCCTTGTTTAAAATGTTCCTCCTTGCCTGTGTTCCGCCAGCCCCCAGCCTAGCTCACGGGGTCTTCACGAGTACCCCAGTCCAGTCTGACCCTGGTGCTCTTATTGTATGAAGGCACATCTCGTCACACTGTCCCCCTTGGTTGGAACTGCCATTTAGTTTGCTGACTCCGCCTCTTCATGTTAGCTCCTGAGAACAGCCTGTGTCCTCCCGCCTCCCTGCCCCATCACCGCTGTATCGCAGCGGAAGTGCCGAGCCTGGAGGAAGGGCGCTCTGAACAAGGGCTCCATAACCCCACGCTGCAAGCACAGGCGGGGCGTCCTGAACCTCTGCAGGCAGTGCAGGCCACCACCACGCTGAGCCGCGCTTCAGTCTCTCGGACCGCATCTTACAACCCGACTAAAGGACAAACGCAAAGCATTTGGTTGGTAAACAGACACCTGTGTGGGCAGGTGAGCGGCCGCACAGGCTCCTTCTGTTCCTAGCGATGTCTTTGCTGAGGACTGAGCTCTGCTGGGACTCAGCCCCTAGGAAGCCTCTTCCACACGCCGCTCCCATGCTCTCCAGGGCTGGGAAGCAGGCACCAACAGCATCCTCCAGGGACCACAGGCAGGACACTGGGCGAGGCTCAGGGAGGTCCAGTCACGCGCCTGGGGGACCTCACGTGGAGCTGGGATTGGACAAGCATGAATGCAGCAACCTCGGCCCTGCCTGCCCGGCTCGGCCCCCACGGGAACCTGCATCTTCTGAGTACAATTCGAGTTCCTTCTTCATATACCCTGGATGTACGGTCTCCTCTCAGTGCCACAGTTTCCACGACAGAAAGATGAATGCTTCAACTTGACAGTTTCGAGAACTACAAATTGTTCGTGTTCCTAGATATCAAATAGTGACATTAAAATTACTTAATTTAATATCCTCAATCTACTCTTTCGCTGCCTTTTTTTCCATTCCTTTCAAATTTCTTATGGCTTATTATAAACTAATATAATTACTTCCCAGGAAGTTTGATTTTCATTTCTTCATCTGCTTCTTAATAAAACCCCTTTTTCTTCACTGCTAACTTGGGAGAAGACACGTCACTAGTCTAACTTTTAAGAAGTTGCAAGATGAAATGCCAGCTATTTTCCTCAAGTGTGTTATTATAGAAGGCAGATTAGCTAAAGCTGAGGGCTGTGGGGAGGATAGAGGGATGGGGGAAAAGGTAAGAAACAGAGCTGATGTCACTCATGCACCCCTTCGGCTGCACCCCATTCCTTATCTACTTTGTCTGACAGTCATCTCTCCATCTAGCTTTTTCCTTTGGAGCATGCACTCACTACAGGGCCAGGGCCTTCACATATCTAAAAAGAATGTATCCCAAAGATTAATTGCGAAGAAAATAAACAAATGACATATCTCTTGCCTTTCCTATCTTATGTCCCTATAAAATGCTTAGAAAACTCTAAAACAATTGCAAAAATGTAAAAACGGAATACATAACAACTTTCCAACAGCAAGCCCACCGGATAAGATGCCCCCGGCCCATCTCCACCTTTGAAATTCATTAACTTGAGCCATTTACAGAGCTTGCCCCAGAAAACATTATTCATGGGAGAAGAGCCGCATTTGATAAATATGGAAACCTTGACTATTCTGCAGGGGCTGAATGTTTTTACATAAATTCCCACCAGGATTAGCAATCTTTTCAGAAATCAAACTATACACATAAAGCTACTTAAAGTTGGCTTTTCTTCTCTGTAGAGCAGTACAAGGAAACCGTTGAATGAGGAACCGAGATCCATTAGGGACCAATGGCGTCCGACATCATCTCATACACTTTCCTGACACATGAGATACATTCCAAAGATGCCTAGGACGCGACGTGGAAATCCGCCTGCCCGTTCCCAGGCCCAGATCGGAGTGCTGAATGCTATTGTTCATTACAACCTGAAGACAACCTTTCAACAGACATGTCACTCTGCACCGGGGCCTGAGTTCTTGCTGGTGGATCCTCTTGATCAGCAATCCACAAACGAATAAACAAGCAAGAGGAGAAGTACAGACGAGCTTGGTTCTCAGGGGAGGCCAAGGTCACCCAGAACGAGGGCCCGTCAGACCCACAATCCAGTATGCATTTTATGAAGTCGAGTTAAGTGTTAGGCAATTATCTGCATAATTAATTTTCAAATGGTTTCTCCCTAAATCATCCGAGTGCCCATAAATGAGATAAAAGACTGGAGGCAGTCTCAATTTCCTCCTGGTATGAGTCCTGCAGATAAGGTCTTTAAATGAACCACAGATCGTGGGCTGCGATCAGGGCAAATCTAGACTTAGGACACATGGCCTGGAAGTGTCTCACACTAAAGTCCTGGGTTGACCAGACTGATGCTGGTGGCTTGCTTTGGTCCCGGGGACTCCCTTGGTCAGAGGTGTGGTTCAGGGGTGCCCCAGGCTGCAGGATCTTGGGAAGTCGACCCACAGCTCTCTGCCCCCTGTTGTTTCCTGGTTTGCAAAGGGGGTTAAGGAGGCCGATGTCTTGAAAGGCACACACACCAGCCAAGAACATGGCCAGGCTGAGGGCGAGGGTGGCACTGGTCCCGGGCAGGTGTGAGCATGCTCTCCAACGAAGCAGGGCAGCCTCCTGCAGGCACTGCAGCGTCCCTGCCTCTGCCATCCCGGGCACAGGCCTGTGCGGGACAGGCTCAGAATCTTTCCCGGCATAGACCACATCTGTGGCCGAGGGGTCCCGGGTCCAGGGGGCTGACACAGGTACTGCACCAGCTGCTAGGCTGCATCCTCACCCCCAGATGCTGATCAGGAAACAGGACGAGGGGCCAAGAGCAGCCCCTCACGGAGGTCGCCATGCTCCATCAATAAAATGTTAACAGCTGGTCTGGGATGGGTGTGTCCCCCACCCACAACCTTTCCAGGGGCTGGTCCATGGCCGACTCCAGGATTCATGCAGCAGACTGCTGGTGGCCACCCCGCCAGCACACTGGGTCTGTGCAGAAAGAAGTCAGCTCCACGCCTCTTGGAGCAAAGGAGGAGACAGACCTAAGAGTCAGTCAGAAGGTCAAAGGGGCTTACTCAGTCCTGGGGCCACTGCTCAGGACCCGACGCCCACCGTCCATCAAAGCACAAGCAGATGTCTCCTTGGTTTCGGACAATGATCAGGGAACTGAGATGATAATAATAGAAACACACACATTTAGAACCCCAAACGTATTTGCTAAATCAACCACATATTAATGCAAACACAGCCGTTCACAGCCAAAGCCTTCCCAGATAAACCGTCTGTCTATTGAGCGAAGAATCAGCATGAGGGTTTGTTGATATGCAACGAGCTTTGGAGGTTGGGGTCAGTGTTAGTCATGCTGTCCCCCACCCCGTTGCAGTGAGAACAGGCTTAGATGGGTGAGGAGGGTGTCTGGAGTGAGTGTGTGTGGTGTGAGCAGGCGCTCTGCCTTAGGGCTAGTGCCTCAGTGCGCGGCTCTGTCTGGGTCTGGCTTTGTCTACCAGAGAGGCACCATTTATTTCCTCTGAATGCCTATTGGTCCAGAAACTTCAAGCCTGGGGGACAGGAGATGGCCAGATTCAGGTTAGAAACATGTCAACAGAAGGTCTCCCAAGGTGATTTGAGACAACCTGCTAAGATAGCCTTGACCGCAGGCTACATTGTCAACGTGGTAGGAATGAATGACCACACCCTGGACTTCCCACCCAGGGAAATCAGTCCCAGGTGTACAGCTGGCCCTTGTCAGTCTCCCACTTTTCCAGAATGAAACCTGAAGAATTCCTGATGGCCGCAGTAAAGCAGCGTGAGTACAAATGCCTTTCCCTCGAGTGGCGGATAAGAGGAACAGAGCCCACCCCACTCCTGGAACTGGTCTTGAAAATCCCTCTATGGAATCCATGCGGCTCATCAAAGGACACCGGAAATTATGTATCACGTGGAAAATAGCCATAGAGGATGGATAAGCCGAGGTAAAAACAATTAGTTGCTGTACTTTCGCTCTTGTAGATTTAACAAAAAAAGACTAGAAAAGATATCTTCAGATCAAAATATCAATGGTGGTGGTGATTTTATGTTGAGATTTACCCATTTTTACTAACATTTCCTACTATTGACATACACTGCCAACACGATCATTTTTAAAAAAATTTTTTTTGGTGGAACTGGGGATGGAACCCAGGGGCATTCTACCTCCAAGCTACACTTCCAGCCCTATTTTTTATTCTTTATTTTGAAACAGGGTCTCACTAAGTTGCAGAGGGCCTCTCTAAGTAGCTGAGGCTGGCCGCGAACCTGGATCCTCAGGCCTCAGCCTCCCAAGTACTGGGATTACAAGCGTGCGCCACCACGCTTGGTTAACACAATCATTTTTAGAAAGCAGCAAAAGTTGTTGAAGTCCTCTGTTCCCCTCTATTCTCTCCCTACCCTATTAGGAGACTGTACACAGTTATAATGTAAGCGAGCTGGGCTATCGGTTCAATTAAAAGGAACCCACATCATATGTCAGGGAGTGTGAGACTCGAAGTCGGGGACTGTGGTCCTTATTAGTAGAGGGACTCGGGGAGCAGAGGGCTGCGGTGGGCCTGGAGATGAGGCACGGCGAGGAGCAGGGATCATGGGAGGGTCTGTAAATGAATGGCTTTAATCTCCTCTTTCCTTGGGTCTGATGGCAGCTGGCCCAGCCATCCACACTGACCTTTGTCCCAAGGTCCCCCGCCCCCCAGTGGAGATGAATGCCCAGGCCTCCAAGGACCGCCTTGGCTCCGGTGACAAACACTGGGGTGGCAGCCACTAGCATCCTCATAGCAGCCAAGATTAAACCTGGATGTCCCCTGGCGGAGCACGCCACGGTGGGCAGGTGCCACCCCAGTTCCAACTGCCTCCCAGCAGGCTGGCCGGGCAGTAACAAGAGTTAATGAGAATCCCGTTTTTTTTTTTTTTAAATGAACAACATTGCATATTCAGGACCTAGCAGCCCCTTAGCATGACCTACTGCATAATCAAGTCGCAGCAGCTGTTTTCCTAATGAAAATTTAAATATTTCAGGGCTTTTTGATTTTGGTTAATTTTTTTTTTGGTTGCTGTTGTTATTATTGTTATTGCTATTTCTCCATCACTAAGCTAGAAGATTGGCTTAAAAAAAAAAAAGAAAGAATAGCCTTTTCTGAGATCAAAAAGAAAGCCGCTGATGTGCCGGGTGCCTATTTGCGTATTCATTATATACGCCTGCGCGTCTGCGTGAGGAAAGTTCATCAGAACAAGGGTTAGCGCAATTACGATTTCCGAGGCGAGGTCTATTTAAGTCATTTCCTACCACCGGGACGGTAATAGTTCAATACGTGAAATTCTCTCGCCCTATCACGGCACAGAGTGGACTGAATCCGAGCGCCTTTGTCCTTTTAGAGATAGCCATTCTCTTCCCGGAGAACACAATATGTGTTTATTTTACAAACCCCAGCACAAATGGAAATAAAAAGCACATTACAGAGGAGATTAGCGGAGCCGGCAATGCCACGTGTGATTAACCGTCCTCCGCTGGGCGGGAGTAGCAAGCAACCCACATTCCTAGTGTGTTTTCTCTATTAATTTCGATATTTTGCTCATAAAACATTCACATAATACCTTCCCGGTCTGGAAGAGTGCAGGTTTTTCAGTAGAGATCGCCTGTGGAAGCTCTGAAAGCGCCTTCTTCAGAGACAGCAGGATGGAAACGAGTGCTCGGGCCCCTTGGGTCTGGGCCACAGAAGGGATCAAGAGCCAGCAGCGTCTCTGCAGCATGGCTCTGACTTCCAGCATTCAAGACCTGCTGGGCCAGGTACAACCCATTCTCAAGACCCCTCGGGTTCCCTTTTCAGTGCTATGGAGGTCAGCATACAAGGTCCCAGTGCGAAGCAGAGGAGACAGACACAGGCTAATGGCATGAACAAGACGGGGGAGACATCATGGGATCCCCAAAAAGGAAGTTCACAAGGCAGGGGGTCTGGAAAATGAGCAAGGAAGAGGAGAATCCGGGAAGAAGAGTGGCAGGAAGAACGGGAGACAGAAGATGTATCAGAGTGAAAGGAGGGAAATAGGAGAGCCCAGTGGAGAAGGAAAAGCCAAGAAGACAGGGGCGAGATGAGACATCAGGCCCCCATGATGTGGGAGAGCAACGGATGAAAACCACCATGCATAAAACCAAAGGCAAAGGCGAAGCATCGGCAGTGAGCCGGGCAGGTGAAGAGGCCAGTACGTGAACGGCGCAAAGAATCCCTACACATGACACAGGAGGCAGGAGCTCCGGGGGAAACAGGCGGGGAAAGGCAACCCATGGAAAACCAAAGCCATAGCTAACTTCTAAGGAAAACAAACGGCCAATGGGTGCCTGGTGATGCGAGTTTAGCTTCAATAATCAGCACATGGAACTTGAACAATTTTCCCTAACAAATTGGCCCAAACTAAATATTTACTAACATCTATGTATAAGTGCACACACATACACATATACACTAAATATTCACTAACATCTATGTCTAAGTACACACGCATACACATATACACTAAATATTTACTGAGATCTATGTATGTGCACACACATACACTAAATATTTACTAACATCTATGTATAAGCATATACACACACTAAATATTTACTAACATCTATGTATAACTGCACACACACTAAATATTTACTAGCATCTATGTATAAGTGCACACACACACTAAATATTTGCTAACACCTATGTATAAGCGTACACACACTAAATATTTACTATCACCTATGTATAAGTATACACACACTAAATACTAACATCTATGTATAAGTATACACACATACTAAATATTTATTGATACCCATGAAAAGTGCACACACACGCTATTTACTAACACCTATGTGTAAGTGTACACACACACTATTTAGTACCATCTATGTATAAGAGTACACACACACACACATACACACACACAATATTTACTAACCTCCATGTATAAGCGTACACATGCACACACACAACCAGTCGAAAGCGATTCACACAAGCTCATGCACAGACCCGTGGCCGGGCCTCTGGGAGGTCAGTTCAGCAACATGTGCGAGACATGTGGATTTCCAGGCATGTTTTCTGAAAAACATGCTGATTCTTGCGTCCTGCGGGCCAACTTCAAGGAAAGATCGGAAGTGTGTGGAGAACACCTGTGAAGGATGCTGCTCGCTTTAGGGCCATTTTCCACGGTGGAAAAATTGGAAACCACCTAACCTTCCAGCATGAGGAGGAGCCGAGAGTGAGACTCGGAGGGTCGGGCGTGCGCGTAGCTAGGGGTGCTTGGGAACACGACACGCTATCAGCGGGAACAGCGAGACAAAAATCTTTAAAAGTGCGACTCCTGATTTGGTTTAAAGCTGTTTTCCTTTAAAACATGAGTCCGATCACAGCATAAAGGCTTTCTTCCTGGAAAAACAATTAATCCGATACTTATTTATAACACAGAAGCTTGCCTTCTTACTTATTTTTAAGTCTATGCTCGAAACCAAGGTGAAGGTATAGAAATGACGTTTACAGGAAAATAGCAGTTGACCAATTTGGCCAAAACAGTGCATTTTAAATGGTGATCTCTGGCTGAGGGTGCCCAGCAGGTCACCGGCCCTCCTCCTCAGCTACCTGGCAGGAAGCTGGCTCCCAGGAAGTCTTCATGGAGCGCTCTCCGGCGCACACGCATGATCCTGGGTGTGCTGAGTGTGCGTTGCAAGCCGCTCTGAGCTGTAAGCAAATAGCTGGCTAATTGTTCTGACTATGAAAATAACTTTCCCAATTAAAAAACTTTACGGTCTAACCATATGTAAGTGGAGGAATAGGAGCTGTGTCATTTCCCTAAAATCGCCTCAGAGTTTGTCATCTTTTCCTGTCAGGCGTTTTTCTTAAAGTGGACCTAGGGATTGTCACTTCTGAATAAGCTGCCCATGGTTCCTCTGGGTTCTGTCACCGCCCTGTCTACTGCACGGTGGTGACCCATCCTCGGATGCCCGGGGGGAACAAGATGCTCCAGGGCCCGGATTCTGGAGGAGAAAGAGGCCAAGCGTCTGACCACGGACTCCCTCCTCCGGGGATAAGGGTGGAATGAGGGGCAGGAATGGTACACATGGATCGCAGCCCCCGCCCCTGGTTTCCACAAACCAGGAAAGCTGGGAGAATCCAGGACAGCCACCACCAGGACTGTAACACTAGTCACAGGGTCAGTGGTATTCATGGGAAATACCCTGCATTGTAGATTTCAAACGCCAGGGCACATCCATCTATCTCTCTCTTTCTTCCTCCCCTCCCCTCCCCTCCCTCTTCCTCCTCCTCCTCCTCCTCCTCCTCCTCCTCTGCCTCCTCTTCCTCCTCCTCCTGTGCTTCCTCTTCCTCCTCCTCCTCCTCTCCTCTCTCTCTTTCTCTACATGAACCACGTGGATCCTGAGGTTGGTGCAAAAACAACTTCGTTACAACCAAAGTAAGCACCCTGTTCCTTGTCCCTGTTGACTGGGAGGGGAGAGGGGGCAGAAGGGCGCATGCTCTGTTCCACCCCCAGCTTCCCACCCTTCTTGTGTGGGTACCCTGTCCTCTGCTACCGGCCCTGGCTGTGTTTATTCTTGGCAGGGGTGCTCCTGCCACCCAAGTTGTGGAGCGCCCTGGGGCCGCCAGCTCATGACTGGTTTGCTGGCTGGGCCCTTCCTCTGGGGATGAGCCCCATCACTAAGCTTTCCCTGTATGTGGCTGGCCAGGGACACAATCTGAGGGTTCAAAGGCCCCACAGCTGGGCCAGGCCAGCCCCTGCCTAGCCATCCAAAGCCCCTGGGTTCCCACTTATTATCCTGCCCCCCCTCCACCCACTGCCTGGATTTCAGAGTCCCGACAGCCTTGGATATGTCCCCATGTTGCCAGAGGTGGTTGGAGACAGACTGAGCTCTCAACAGTCAGGAGGGAGAGGGAATGGAGAGAAAATAAAATGGAGACTTCAAGCCAGATGTGGTAGCACACACCTGTAATCCCAGTACTTGGGAGGTTGAGACAGGAGGATCGCAGGTTCAAGAACAGCCTCAGCAACTTATAAAGAGGCCCTCCTCAATTTAGTGAGACCCTGTTTCAAAATAAAATAGGGCTGGGGGTGTATCTTGGAGGTGGAATGCCCCTGGGTTCAATCCCCAGTACCACAAAATAGATAGATAGATAGGTAGATAGAAAGATAGATAGGTAGATAGATAGATAGATAGATAGATAGATAGATAGATAGGGCTGGGGGTGTAGTTCAGAGGTAGAATGCTCCAGTTCCACAAATAAATAAAGAATTCCCTATACCAAGAGGGGAAAGAAAACTGCTTCTCTGACACATGTGTGTGCACACACAGATATATACACAATTACACAGAGATACATACACACACAAAAATACACAGACACACAAATACACAGATACACACCTACACACATACAGATACACACGGAGAGACACACAGAAATATATATAGATCTACACACATTCAGATGTTCATATAGACGCAGCACATAGAGACCCACACAGAGCCGAGCAAGACCCAGCCCCACGCGTTCTGCCCATAACACGCATGGGCTGAGCTCTAGCCATCGATGTGCTCCCTGTAGTAACCGAGCCAGCAGCCTTCTCTCAGAATCACTCCCTGCTCCAGCAGCTTCCGGCTTTCCCATGACAATAAAGGCAGTTAACAGGGAAAGGGCTGCCGTGCACCCGACTCCAGGTACTCCCGGCGTGACAGCTGTGTGATCCGGGGAAGAAAGGTATGCTAAGACAAAAGGAATAATTAGCGTGAGCCACCAGAACCAGCCCTGGATTTAAATGTTTAAATGTTTTAATTTAAAAGAACAATGGCTCCTTGAAGAGTCTTCGCAGCCGGGCTGACAACCTGCCATTTATTAATCAGTGTTAAGTAACCACGGCTCCGGTTTGACACCAAACAGCAGCTGATGTGTGATGATCCCTAAAATAGCAGCCCTTCTCAAAGCTGATTCCAAAGAGGAGGCACGGCGAGGCAGGCTCTGGAGTATTTACCGCACCCAGCGGATGGCGTCATGGGCGCTGGGGGTGGGATTCCCCACGCAGGGTCTTCCAGGTAAAGCAGGGTCTTTTCCCATCGGCGGGCAGGGGATGTCTCAATCATGCAATGATTAAAAGCCAAGAAACAAACAGGACGTGCATCTAAGGAAGGCAGCGACTCTCCATTGGGCTGCTTTGGTGTCTAGGAGACAGGATTGATTGACATAACTGGGGGGAGGGGTGTTCCTAGGGGTCCTCGGGCGGGTGCAGCCCAGGGCATCCATGCTGCTAAATGCTCTACAGTGCACACAGCGCCCCCTAGACAGCCCCCCACACAGAGAACCATTCCGCCCCTAGGTCCACCTGCCGTGGCTCAGGAACCTGCCCAGAGGAGGTCTGAGGTCAAACTCAAGATGTGCATTCCCACACACACAGTTTTACCAGCACAGAGAGGGTCACACCCTTCTTGCTCACTTTACACAAGGAGCTGTGCGTGTATGTCCCTGAGCCCCGTGTGTCTCACCTCTGTTCCCCACGATGACACTCGCGCTCCTGATGCAGCAGCTCACCTGGAGCTTGGTGTTTGACCCCAAGTGAAGCTCCTGGTGTCCGAGAAGGGCAGTTAGAAACCCCACTTCCACCCCGCAGTCACCTCACTGGAGTCTCCACATCGGTCATGTTCTTTTAAACCAGTATTTCTGTGGCAGGATGATGAGCCTACGGGACATGGGGACGTTTTATTGATCTGACAATGGTGGTGTTTGTTTAACAACAGTTTCTGAAGGTGAAGCGACTGGGGGAGCCCCAGCTCCTTCTAGACAGCGTGATGAGGCTCTGCGACCGCGCCCAGTGGTTCTCACTCCAGTGCACGGCATCCCTGCGCCGGGTTTATGAAGAGTGGGCTGACGACTCTCCTTCAATATATCTTGAATAAATCCTCCCTTACGAGCTCAATTTAGCAAAGACTGATACAATCCATCATGCTAAATAGAAGCATTTAAAACAGTAATAACCATTTCCCGGAGCTGCATTTGCATCCGGGTGGTCTTCCAGCCTGGGTCAGCTCCGTGCTCATGACTGTCTTCCGGAAGAGGCAGGAGAGGTGTCTGAAATCCTGTAATAACTTCTCCCTCCCCAGGGCTTGGGCCTCTCCGAAGCTGCATTTCATTAGTGAGGATGCAATTCAACCCCACGCTTTCTAAGAGCCCATCTTGGTGCCTTCTGGCTGCTATGGAAAAACAAATACCTTAGTGTGGACCATCTATAAACTGCAGAAATGCATTGCTCACTTTTTGTGTGTGTGTGTATGTGGTACCCAGGGCCATTCTACCTCCCTACACCCCCAGCCCTATTTTATTTTTATTTTGAAACACGGTTTTGCTAGGTTGATGAGAGTCTCACTACTTGCTGAGGCTGTCCTCGAACCTGTGATCCTCCTGTCTCAGCCTCTCAAGTACTGGGATTACAAGTGTGCACCACCATGCCCAGCTTATTGCTCACAGTTCTGGGGGCTGGGAAGCCCAAGGGCAGGTGACTACAGAGGCAGGGTCTGGTGAGGGTTGTCACGGATGGCATCTCCTCTGTGTCCTGCCATAGCAGGAGGGGGTGAGGCAGCTCCCTGGGGCCTCTTTTCCAACCCCACTTACCAGGTAGAGTCCTGAGGACCTAATGTCCCCAGAGGCCCCCTTCCTAATACCACCCCTTGGTGATTAGCCTTGGGCCTATGAACTTTGGAGGGACACGTGTCGCCCACAGCAGAGAGTGGTGAAATGGTAGTGAGCAAAGGTGGCTTCTCTCCCAGTTTGAGTGAGGATAGTTGACAAGGACAGGCTGTCCAAGCCCTAGGGCCCTGCCCAATGCTGCCCTAACTGTCCTGTGGCCCTGGCCAGTCGCTCTGCCTAAGTCCTCTCTAAAATCGGGGGCTGGCCTGACACTCCGTCTGCCTTCCTTCCTTCCCTCCCCAAATCCCAACTCTAAAACGCAGTCCTATCTCTTTGCTTTTCCAGGAGAATGGACACTTGGCGCCTGCCACGGGGTGCAGGAGCAGGGCTTGTGATGGAGGATGCATCTCTCTCTGCTCTTCCAGGAGCTCAGGGAAGCCTGTCACAGCACAGGCCCAGAAACTCAAAGATGTCACTCCTGCTCTCAGATGTATAAAGAAGGGAATCTCTCCCACCCCAAGATGGAAGCTAGAGACAAAAATGTCTTTGAAGCTATATCCGAACTCAACAGAAACTTCTATTCATACCCAGTGTCTCTGTCCTGATTGTTCTAACACTTTTCAAGACAGCCTTCTGCCCGCAGACTTGCTGAGCTGGGCTCTTCCCCATAACTACATCCTTCCCCAACTTACCACCTTGCGGGTAGCGGCACTTAACCGTGGGACACGTGCCAGGCCTTCTCCCTGTTCCTCCCCTGACTCAGGAGGGCACCATGACAGCCAGAGGCCCTGGGACAGCTGCCCAGATGCCGGCAACGGCCCTGTGCTGCAGCAGGGAGAAAGAAGGAATTCCAGGCCCTGTCACCTGGGGCCACACCCTAGGAGATGCTGCGCTCTGAGCCCTCCAAACTCAGAAAGGCCCTTTGGGCACACCTGCTGACAACTGGGGTCGCATTTTATAGTGAATGGTGCAACCCACATATTCCCTTAGTACCTCACATCAAAAAAAAAAACCTAAAATTTATTGAGCATAGCTGTATTCTATTTTCAATTTAATAATATTTGGGCAATAAATGCAACCATGTGCTGACTCAGAGTGGACACTGGTTTAAGCAGAGACGGTTCCTTTCGGCGCAGCTTGCTAGGTTACATGCACAGCAGCCAGAGGATGTCTGTTTTACACACCACCTCCCCTGCTCCCCACAGCGCTACTGCAAAGAGTGGCTTTTGCAAAAAGTAGTCCAGAATTTCATTATTTTTCTGAAGGTGTTCTCTTATTCATTTATCTTTTCAATAATTCCTTTTTGATGAACATACACCGCCGGGGCTAAATTGATCTCTGTCTCTTCGGCGGTCCCTATTGAACGCCAGTCCTTGGCCACTCACGGTAGCTGTGACCTCTTCAGTTCCCGGCGACACTGGCCATATTCAGGAATCCTGCACGCTCGTGTTATTTTCACATTCATTTTGCGATTAATGTGCCTTGCATTTGAGGCTTCTTATAGGATGTGTATGTGTGTGTGTGTGTGTGTGCGTGTGTGACTAGGGATGGAACCCAGGGGCATTCTACCTCCAAGCTATACCCCCATCCCTATTTTATTCTTTTATTTATTTTTTTATTTTTTTATTTTTTTTTTTGCGGTACCGGGGATTGAACCCAGAGGCGTTCTACCTCTGAACTACACCCCCGGCCCTATTTTTTATACTTTATTTGAAACCGGGTCTCACGAAGTTGTGGAGGGCCTCACTAAGTAGAGAGAGAGAGAGAGAGAGAGAGAGAGAGAGAGAGACAGGGAGAGAGAGAGAGGTAGAGAGAGATGAGACTGGCCGCCAACCAGGATCCTCCAGTCTCCGCCTCCCAAAGTACTGGGATTACAAGCATGCGCCACCACGGCCGGTGCCTTATTCTTTTATTTTGAAACAGGGTCTCACTAAGTTGCAGAGGGCCTCACTACGTTGCTGAGGCTGGCTGCAAACCTGAGATCCTCCCGTCTCAACCTCCCAAGTACTGGGATTACAAATGTGTGCCACCATGCCTGGCTGTTACAGGATATTTGTAAAATAGACCCAAAGAGACTGGGTGTATCAGTCAGAGATGAATCACCTTGAGGAGCTAAGGGTCTTGTTGGAGTGAGAATTCTACGTAGGAATGGTCTACACAAGAATGTCCTTCTTGCGTAATAGGAGACACAGAATAAGAGTTAGGCTGTGAGCAGCCCTCCCCCAAGTGCGGTGGTAGGTGGTCTCAAAAGATGGCCCCACAGGTCCTTCCTTCTCTGCACGGCACATGTGGGCTGCCCTTCCCTCCAGAGGGCGATGCCAGTGTCTGCCCTGTGAAGCTGGACTGGCCAGCGCTGCCTTGACCAGCAGAACACATCCCCATAATCCTAGGTCGCAGGAAACTTCAGCTTCCACGTGGGACTTGGGAATGTTCCCTCTTCGGATACGCCCTCTCAGAATCTCATGGTGACGCTGGGAGTGGTAGTGCACGCTTGTAATCCCAGTACTTGGGAGGCTGAGACCAGAGGATCCGGGTTCGCGGCCAGCCTCAGCTACTTAGTGAGGCCCTCAGCAACTTAGTGAGACCCAGTTTCAAAATAAATTAAAAAAAAATGGGGCTAGAGGTGAAGCTCGGAGGTAGAATACCCCTGGGTTCAATCCCCAGTACTGCAAAAACAACAACAACAACAACAACAAAAAAGAATCTCATGGTGACAAAGCTGAACCACGTCCAGTCTACAGTCCCAGCATCTCTCCAAGATGATGGCCAGCGTCCAGTGCTAAACACATATGGGCACCATGTTGGATACCCATGGCTAGGAATCAGTCCAGCCCCAGGCCCCACCTGAGTCAAGAACATAAGAAAGTCCAGGTATGAAGCTGGGCTGGGCCTCATCTACCTCCAGAGCCACGTAGACAGCAGTGTTTTGTCATCGTGAGCCTCTGAGCTTTGGAGTGTTTGCTCTCTACATTCCTCAATCGCAATCTCCCCTCCGATGCCCCTCTCAGGCACTTGTATTTCAAAGACAGGCCTGCTTCCGCACATCGCCCGCCTTCAAGTGCGGAGACTGTTTTGACCATTTTGACACAAAGTCAAACTATTTTTCAGTGGAGAGACAAGTCTTTCAAAAGTTAAAAATATATTCAGTCAGAACAGTCAACACACAAGACTTATGTTAGGCTGAGAGGAAAAATAAAAGGTAGGTGGAGACACTCCACCCGATGTGTGGCCATTGTGGAGGCAGTAACGGAGCTCTGTTACCTCCAGGTTCTGAAAAGCCAGGTAAGTCTTTTGACTAATTTTTACTATTTGTTTGGGGGCACTGAAGACCAATCAGGCTTCAGGATTCTGGGTACACTCTTGATTTAAGAAGATGGCAGGGTCCGTGTTTAGCAATGGCTTGTTTTTGAATGCTTCTGGGTGACTTCCTTCAGCATCCTATGGATTCAGGGTTGCAAAGTTTGGCCCAAGTGTTTCCAAAGTGCAGAATACTCCTTTTCATATATAATTCTTTCAGGGCCACTTTCCCCTACCTTATCCACTCAAGTAAAGTTCTGACACTCAAATAAATTTTGCATATGCACAGATATATGACATCCACAGTTAAGGACTATGGCCAACCAATTATACCCACATGCCATTTTGTACTTTTATAAACCCCTGATAAAAGAGGAAAAAAAAATCTTGAGGAAAGTACTTCACACATAAAGTATTTCTTTTATAGCAAAATGTGTCCAATTGATTTATGAGGTTCTCTCAAGGAGAACAAAACACACACTATAAAACCAAAACGCACAGAAAGGTTTCCCGGCTGTTTAAGAAGCCACACACTCATATTGTGTGGGGTAGGGACTTTCATAGCTTCTAAAGCGAATTCTGCATTGAGGCTGCATTTTCATCCTGGTGCGCTTATTTATTTTTATGATGGTATGCATTTTTAAAGTAGTTGTTATGGTTTGTGTTTTAAAACGTCCCCCTACAGCTCCCATGTTGAAAGTGTGGGCCCCAGTGCAGGAAGGTTTAGAGGTGGGGCACTGCTGGAGGAGGTGGGTCGCTGGGGGCGTGGCCTTAGGGACTCTATTTGTCCCTAGTCCCTTCTCCTTGCCTTCTTTGCTTCCGGCTACCATGGCATGAACACAGAGCTCCTCCTCCACCCTGCCTTGCGGCCTAGGTTTCTGCCTTGGAGCCGGCCGACCATAGACTGAACCCCAGAAACTGTGAGCTAGAAGAAACCTTTCCTCCTCTAAGTTGTGCTTGTCAGGTTTTTTGGTCACAGCGATAGAGAAGCTGACTAGAGCAGCCTTCTCGAGACACTTGGCCTTGGACTCAAGGCATAACTGGAGATTGTTGATTCATCGACTGGGGAAGGTGGGGAAATTCCCAGCTCTGGGACCCCTGAATCAAAATTGCAGAAGAAATCAGCCCTGGGCTGGCAAACCACAAACCCTGGGCTGAATCTGGCCTATGCTGTGTGAGAACAAAGTGCTCCTCAAATCCAGACTGTTCAGGTAAGTGTTACCACGGCTGTGTTAATGGCTAATGCACAAGGGTGAGCCGGCTGGGCCTGCAGGAGGGATGGCCCAGAGCTGGAAAGGCACTGTCTGCCCTATACGGGAGGAGTCTGCACAGAGAAGGACCACCTACCCTCTTGGGACTCATCGCTTGCCATCTCTTTTCCAGGGTGCATCCGCAGGCCCATGGGATTTTCCTATCAGTCTTGTGGGGCCCGTCAACAAAATGGGTCGATGGAGATTAGGACGGTCATTAAAAGACCCCAACGGCTTACTCCTTTTAAATGGGAGTACGGTGCACCCAGATTTCATAGTAGGAAGCACCAGGTTCAGAGGACCAGGGGAGCAAAGGAAAACCCCACCATTTCCTTATATCCTGACCCATTTTAAAGCTGGCCGGTCAGCATTCTCTCCCTGCAAGTGAGGGTGGCCCCGCAGCTGAATCTCTGATTACAGCTCCTGTGTGGAGGAGATGGCTGGAGCCCAGATACCTTATTTAGTAATCAGTGCCCGGCACGCGGACGTGCTGAGCCCACCAGAGGGAAGCAAGGTGCTTCAGCTATACATGGCGTTCTCGCTGTGTCACGGCTGATGGGGGGGGGGGCTGCTATTTCCTCTGCTAAATACTATCATTTTAAGCACCGTTCCAAAGAAAACAGGGATCTTGCCAGGGGAAAATAACATACACCAACAAGGGAAGAAAAAGTACATTGAGGTAAATAAACAGGTTTCTTCCGTGGGCCTAGGAGTCTGGAGAGCCTTTTCTCTGGCTGGGAAGCGGTGAGGACGGAGTGAGGAGGAAGGGGCTGCAGCAGGACGTGGGTGTTCAGGCCTGCAGCCCTCTTCCAGGGCATGGCGGGCTTCGGTGCATCTGGTCCTCCTGCGGCTCCTGGTGGCTGCTGGCCCTGCGCCTCATACAGTCTGGCTGCCCCCTTCAGACAGTAGTATTCGGGGAGCTGTATGTGTGGTAAGCATGCATGCAGGCACCTCATGCATGCTAAGTGTGTACATACATGTAAGCATGCAGTAGGCACACTATGTGTGTTAAGTGTGTGTGCATGCATGTAAACCTGCATGCAGACACCATATGCATGTGAAGTATCTTGCATTCATGTAAGCATGCAGGTGGGCACTGCAGGTATGTTAAGTATGTGTGCATACCTGTAAGCCTGTATGTAGATGCCACATGTGTGTTATATATGTTTGCATGCATGTAAGCATGCAGGTAGGCACTGTCTGTATGTTGAACATGTACATATACATTTGCGTGTGTGTACATATGCATACATGCATGTAAGTGTTATAGTATACAAACATGTGTTTGCATAGATACTATGCATGTTAAATGTATGTGCACATAAGCACGTATGTGTGTGGGCACTGTGCTAAGCATGTATGTGTGTGCATACATCAATGTATGGGTACATGTGTGTATGCATTTAACTATGCAAGTATCTCTGTATGTGTGTGTAATATGCATGCAGGTTAGGATGTATGTAGGCACCGCATGCATGTTAGGTGTATATGTGTGTGCATACATTCAAGCATGCATACATGTAAACATTCAAGTGTCTAGGTACGTAGGCGCTGTATTCATGTCGAATGTGTTTATGTATAACCATGTACGTACACAGGCATGTAGGTGCTGTATATATGCTAAGACACTGAAGAGAGCAAAACCAGGCAGGATCCTGCCTTCCTCAGCATATTACTGGGTGAGGCAGACAAGAATAAAACAGCCAGGCTGTTGTGTAATAAAGAATTCGGTCTTTGTCCCTGGTTCCTGGCATGGGCTTCTAAAATCCCTTGGAATTTCCTGAGAAATGGGAGTTTCTTTGTTGTGCTAATGAGGTGACTCACTGCTGGCCCCAGGATGGTTTTAGGACAGGGGCTGGTTTCCAGAAAGACCAACCGCATGCTGGAGATGGGGCTTGGGCCAGCCTGGCCTCCAGTGGGGCTGCAGATTAGGTTCAGTCATGTGGCCGAGGAGCTAATGAGTCTTGCCTACAATGAAACCAGTAAGAACTCTGGCTCCGTGGGGCCACCTGGTTGGTGAACAAGGAGATGAGCTATGGAGGGGACAGGCCCTGACTTCAGTGGCAGGGGAAGGAGCCTCCACTGTCCCTCCAGACCTCACCCTGGGTGTATCATAACCCTGTAATTTTAAGTAGAGCTTTCCTGAGTTCCGTGACTTGATCTACACATTGATCTACACAACCTGAGGGGGTTGTGGGAATTCCAGAATGTGTAGCCTGCTGGTCAGAACCGAGGGTGACCTCGAGACCCTGCCCTGAGACGTGGGCCTGGCCGTCAGAGTGGGGTGGACTTCGGAGGCCTTGGCTCTTCACCGCCTCCCAGTAGAGAGTATGGGAGCTGACCTGCGTGACCCCAGTTGGGCTGAGATGGAATCCCGGTCTTGTGTGATGGGGCAAGACTGACCCAGGTGGTGCTGGACAGAGGGACGAGGTGAGTCAGAGAACTGAGAGGAGGCTGAGGCCAGGAGGCCCTGACCTGGCCAACGAGGTCAGGGAGGGACCCCCAGGAAGAGACACGGGAACTGGGGCCTGAAGGATGAGCAGGGCTGACCAGGCCTTGGAAGGGCGCATGAGCAGGCTCTATGTGGTAAGGGGAGGGGCAAAGGCAGCAGAGTGGGGATGGGGGAGGCAGCCACATGCTAGCCTGGAAGGGCAAAGGAAATGAGGGGCTCCACAGTCCCCTCCTCAGCAAAGGGTCATCAGGACCCCCAATTCCCACATGAGGACAGCTGGAGTTCTTACCTCCGCTCTCCCCCCAAGGAGAGCTGGATTACACAGAGGCCACCGCTGCTAGAACCTGGGACTTCTTGGCCAGCCCTTGGGACCAGTCAGAAATCCCAGGGACGCCCCTCCTCCTGTGGCCCCACCGACCAGGCTCCGCTGCCCTCAAGGACACAGGCTGCTGGCCTTGATGAATTCGTCCTTGGGTGGTAAATTCGTGTAAACAACGGGCCCTGCCAGGGACCAAGAAACCACCAGTCACTGGATCAGGGGTGAATGGGGAGGTCCTGGGAGCTGAAGGGCAGGACCTCACTGGCCAGGCCTCACCTGGCATGTGCGGGTGGGAGCAGCCTGGGGCTCCGGTGGGGAGAAGACCCAGGGTGCAGCCTGGAGACTGCTCTGCCTGTGTGTCAGGCCATGAATCCCGAGGCTTCTCCTGTTCCCCTTCCACTGGGCGTCTTTGAATCCCGCTTTCCACCCCTGCCAACTCACCCCCTGAACACCCTGCTGGGAGTCCTAGACACAGCTAGAACACAGTCCTAGAACACAGACCCAGGTGGAGTCTTCCTCCACCTTCAGGCTGCCTGTCCTAGGGCAGATCGCCTCGCCCCTTGGAGCCTGCCTCATTTTTCTGTAAAGTGGACGCAGTAATAGAATCCACAAGGCTTTTCAGAGATCATGGAAGCATAGCAGGTAGGTCATAGTTATTACAAAACCAATAGTCGTGAATCCCGCAGTTTTGAGGGCTCAGAAGTAAACCCACAGATCCATGTTTGCCTCTGCGATCTGGGCAGAGCACAGGGCACACGGCTGCACCCTGGTACACGAGGCTGGGGCGGGGCAGGGCAAGAGGCCTCGGGATGTCCATGCACCAAGAAAGAGATAAGGAGCATGTGGTTGTATCCAACGTACATCACGGCGTGTAAACCGTGAGCAGAGGGATCTGCAGGACTGGATGTGTACGGAACAGGAAGGTGAGGAGAGCAGGGGAGAGACACACGGGGCAGTGAAGATGGCTGCAGAGACCCTCACACTGTCACCTGGAGGCTTCGAGCCCAGGGCTCCTGGCCGCAGCCTGCTGCCACACCCAGAACAGGCCTTGGGGCAGCCTCTGTGTGACAGTGGAGGAGTGGGGGCTGGGCCTGGAAATTCAGCGTCCCATGAGCCACTTGAGAGTTGATGAAGTTCGCTAATGTGCTTAAATGAACGCGGAACAGGTACCGGCTCCCAGGACCAGAGCCACAGAGGCAATTTCCACCGCAGCTTTGCGCACTTAGCACTCTCTAAAGCTCGCACTCTCCCCCCAAGGGGAGCTGGATTACACAGAGGCCGCTAACGCAATCCGATCTGGGCCTCGCGCGTGCAGCCAGCGTGCAATCTATCTCATAAATGCGCCGCAATGTTCCACAAATCATCCACGTCCATCCCTCGAGACGTCTTTAACTCGGGGCTTAGAGTTGCAAATGAATTCTCCTATGGATCTATTATTCTATCAAATAGCAGAGAGAGGGGACTGGCTTGTACGGTGCCTTCATAGAGCCGGGCTAAATTAGATCATGCAAAAGCTAAAGAGGACCTTTCAGCAAAACTACGGCAGGTGCAAGCTGCAGCCCCCCTGCACCTGGGCAGTTTTCCAGGGGTGAGGGTCCCTGGTGGGTTAGTTCGATGTGCTACTGGCTTTTTGACCTTTGTTACTTGGAGGTGGAAATAATCAAAGAGTGGTTATGTAGCATTGGCCCCTAGGGGGCAGTATCTTCTAGAGTGTAGAACCTGGTAGTCCACAAGACATCCCACCTCCCATGGGACATGGCAGAAGGCAGGGACGAAGAGAGCCACTGCAAGAAATATGGCTTAGATAGGCAGGGAGGCGGTCCATGCTAGCTGGAGTCAGATGTAGGTCTACAGAGCTCGCGGCTCACCTGCCAGGTACCATGTTATGCATTCAATAGCTGTTTTGTGTGTGTGTGTGTGGTACTGGGGATTGAACCTAGGGGCATTCTACCTCTGGGCTATACCCCCAGCCCTATTTTTTATTCTTTATTTGGAAACAGGGTCTCACTAAGTTGCGGAGGGCCTCACTAAGTAGCTGAGGCTGGCCGCAAACCTGCGATCCTCCTGTCTCAGCCTCCCAAGTACTGGGATGACAAGCGTGTGTCACCACGCCCAGCAGCTGTTTGTTTTTCACATGCATTAGGGTCACAGAGTCCAAATGATGAAGCAAGCGGGTGCACACCTGCAGAGGCTGCAGCACCTCCTGCATCCCCCAGTCACTTCCGGGGAGTGGAGAGCTCTCTGCAGACTCACAGAGCCCGCTCACACGCACACAACCTCTTGTCTTCTTTATCCCCTTGAGTCTGGTTGTCTGGCTCTCACTTTTACTTGTGCACAGGATTACTAGACGGGTTGCACACCCAAACCCTCGCGCGCTGCCTTTTAGCATCGACATAAGTGCTGGTTCCAGAGAGACTTTGACAATCACAATCAAAATTCCAGCAGGTTTTATTTTCTAAAATTGACAAGCTGATTTCAAAACGTATATGAAAAAATGCAAATGGCCTAGAAGAGCCAAAGTAATCTTGAAAGAATAAACTTGGAGGACTCTCACTACCAGATTTCAAGACCTGCTCTGCAGGGACAGGGATCCAGACGGGAGGTGCCGGCAGAAGGACAGCACCTGGCACCACGCACAGCACAGAGTGTCCAGAGGTCCATGGTACACAGGGGGCCTGCAGGTATGTGACAGAACCACCAGGGTGCTTCACCAGGGAAACCAAAGTCCTTTCTACAAATGGTGTGCCAACAATCGGGCACCCAGATGGGAAAAGCGAAAGATAAAATAACACTGACCCTTAACTCACCCCGCACGAAAATTAAGACCAAACAGACCACAGAGCTGAGTGCAAGTGCGGAAGCCATAAAACATGCAGCAGAAAACACAGGACGAAATGAAAATTTAACCCCGTGGGTCTCTGCTGCGCATCCCTGGGCTGTCCAGGATTTTAAGGACCGGTCACCCCACGGGGGAGGAGGTGGAGGAGTGGGAGCACTTACACACGGCTGTTGGGGATAAAAATGGCTCAACCACTTGGGAAAACGATGGCCAATTTCTTGAAAGGTTTTCCACTGCTGGGCAATTACCCCAGATAGGTGAAAACATCTAGGATTTGTCCTGTATGTGGCCTTACTCTGTGAGGACAAGAACCTCGACACAGCCAACGTCCTTAGCAGGCAAATGGTAAAGAGAATGTGCACGTCTGCTCAGTGGGGCAAAGAGAGGATTGCAAGATCATTAAACTGGGTGGAAGAAGCCAGACAAGGCCGGGCGTGGTGGCGCACGCTTGTAATCCCAGTACTTTGGGAGGCGGAGACCGGAGGATCCGGGTTCGCGGCCAGCCTCAGCTCTCTCTCTCTCTCTCTCTCTCTGTCTCTGTCTCTCTGTCTCTCTCCTTAGTGAGGCCCTCTGCAACTTCGTGAGACCCGGTTTCAAAATAAAGTATAAAAAATAGGGCCGGGGGTGTAGCGCGGAGGTAGAACGTCCCTGTGTTCAATCCCCGGTACCGCAAAAAAAAAAAAAAAAGAAGCCAGACAAAGGAGTATATGCCTACAATTCCCCTGACATAAAGTTATAGAAAATACCAAGTAGCGTATGGGGGATCCGGGTCTTCACGGGTTGGGGAAGGACCAGAGACTGCAGGAGCACCAAGAGCTCTGGGGAGAGACAGCGTTCTTTGTCTTGACCATGGTGTAGCTTCACGAATGTCGTCACCTGTCAAAACTTTGGTACTTGATTAAAAAAAGGAAAGAAGAATGTTGACCAAGCAAGATTTTCTCCTGCGCTGGATTTTCAGAAGCCAATATTGGTCACATAGAACTTCCTGGTATAGTCTTTTCAAAGTTGAAACAGTGGGGCGGGGCTTGTTTGCTTGTTAGAAGGGAACTATTGCCAGGAACCTTTAATGCCAAAATCCACCCTGCCCTTTACTGATGCACCTTACTTGGATCAGGGATTCCTGGATGTGTCCGTTACCATTTGGGAACACGGAGCTGGCATGCCCCTGCCACACCCCTGCTAAGATGGATGGCTGCTCTTTCCTGTGAGGGGCAGGGCAGCTGGGCGCCCTGTTCCTTGCACAGAGAGACCGGGCCATGGGGGTCACAGGCACACGTGAACATTCGGGTTTCTCTCTGTTTCCCGGCCAGTAGGAAATAAAGAATACACTTTTTAGCTAAATGAGAACTGAAGTGCATGGGAGGAGTGTTATAAATTATATGCAGGCCACCAAATAAAATTCAATTTTCGGGTAATGTGCGGGTGTCGCGCGGCTGGAGCGGCTGCTTTGCCTATCACAGGAGGCAGCAGGTAATAAGGAGGGAGGCGGCCTGGGCGCTGATCTGTCACGGCGAGGCCAGGGCTGTTTCCTTCCTCTCCCCCTCTAATCGCACTGCTGCAGTGTTGATTCAGAACACGGCGGCCCATGAAAAATGTCACCGTTCTGTCGATGGCGCGGATCTGCTGGCAATTCCAGCGAGCAGCGGCTGCACATGAAGGTGATAAGACACTATATCCTGCCATGCTCAGCAGGTTTCCCATTTCCTCCTGCAATTACACATCAAACTGTTTTAGCTTCACAAGCTTCGCCACTATAAATGGCCTGGAGGCAGAGGCCGCCCGGCACGCTGATGAGCCGGGCTTCAAAGCTGAGTGCAGACTCGGGTTCCGGGGAGCCTGCTGCAAAACATATCACCCCTCCCAGCACACGCACCCACCCTGCAGAGCCCTGAAGACCTGCTCTGGAAATCATTCTCCTAGTGTTAGCTCTGCTCAGTCTCCCATTGACAGAGGGGTTAGGGAAACACTGGCTGCGTGCGGGGGCATGAGATGGACGCAAAGATGCTGCGGGACCCAGTGTTCTCCTTCGGAATGGTCCCCGATAGCAGAACAGCTTCCCTGGGAGCCTGCAAAAAACTCAGGGTCTCCAGACCCATCTGAAACCTGCGGATCCGGGATCTCTGGTGTGAGCCCCAGAATATGTTGTAAGGGTATCTCCAGGTGAGAAACAGGGCCCCAGCTCTCCAGGATGCCTGAGCGTCTAGTGCTTTTCTCAGGGAGTTCCTCACCTTCAGACACCACCAGCAGACAGGCCCAGAGAGAGGCTACACAGGTGCCACTTTTGAAAATCCATCCATCCATACATACATCCACCCATGCATACATCCATACTTTTAGCAATCCATCTGACCACCTATCCATCCATCAATCAATGTATCCATCTACCCATCCACCCATACATCCATCTATTAGTATATCCAAGCACCCACCCACCTAATCATCCATCTGTACATCTATCAATGAACCATCCACCCATCCATCCATCCATCCATCCATCCATATCCATCCATCTACCCATCCACCCATACATCCATCTATTAGTATATCCAAGCACCCACCCACCCACATGGTCATCCATCTGTACATCTATCAATGAACCATCTATCCATCCATCCATCCACCCATCCATCTACCCATCCACCCATACATCCATCTATTAGTATATCCATGGACCCACCCACCCACCTAGCCATCCATCTGTACATCTATCCATGCTCCATCCATCCACCCATATATTCATCCATCTACCCTCCCACCCATACATCCATCTATATTTTTACCCATCCATCTGTCCATCTATCCATCCATCAATCAATCCATCCATCTATTCATCCACCCATGCATCCACGCACCCACCCACCTAGCCATCCATCTGTACATCTATCCATGCACCAGCCATTCAATACACAAACACTGGTCACTGATTTCCTGCCTGGTATTGGAGGCACAAGGGTGAGGAGCCTCCCTATAGTCGGCACTGACATACTCTCTATAGTGTCTGGCACACGCTGCTGTAAATAAGCTGCTATCACTAGAAGAGGCAAGCAGCCAATGGCCAGGGCACAGGTGGGCTCTGGAGACGAATGTAGGGCTTAGATGGCCTCTCTGCCACTTGCTCATGGTATGACTTGAGCAAGGTGAATGGGTTCTCTGAGACTCACATTTGATGGGTCTGTGAGATGGATATAATATGGTCCCTCCCCTGAGCGCTGTTTGCAAAGGTTAAATGAGTTGATTCTGAGTGAGCACTTAGAACAGTATCTGGAAAGTGTAGCAGTCAGATGCAAGCTGTCCATCATGCTACCAGCATCCCACAGTCTAGGAAGTACAAACAGGTACAACAGAAGAAGAGATGTTGACAGAGGGAGCAAAAGCCGGCACAGACACGGAGGACACGGAAGGAACAGTGTCCCCGGAACACAGTGAGGTGTCTATCTGTACCTGTATCTACCTATCTACATTTGTTTAGTTAAGATTTATATCAAAATAGATGTATGATAGCCAGGCATGGGGGCACATGCCTGTAATCCCAGCACTTGGGAGGCTGAGACAGGAGGATTGCAGATTCAAGGCCAGCCTCAGTAACTCAGCAAGACCCTCAGCAACTTAGTAAGATTCTGTTTCAAAAAATTAATTAAAATAAAAAGGGATGTGGTATATTCAAAACCACATCAAGAAAATTGCACACCATGATCAAGTTGGTTTCATTCCTGAGAGGCAAGGCTCATTCAACATACACAAGTCAATAAATGTAATTCATCACATAAGTAGAACTAAGGCCGAACATCACATGATCATCTCAATAGATGCATAAAAAGCATTTGAGAAAATCCAATGCCCATTCATGTTAAAAGCACTGGAGAAATTAGGGATAGAAGGAACTTACCTCAACATCATAAAGTCCACATATGATAAACCCAAAGCCAACCTCATATTTGAATGGGGAAAACCGGAAAGAATTCCCTTTAAAACCAGGAACCAGATAAGGATGCCCACTATCATCACTCCTTTTTAATACAGTACTTGTAATTCTAGCCAGATCAATAAGACAAGAGAAGGAAATTAAAGGCATACAAATTGGGAGAGAAGAACTGAAATTATTTCTGTTTGCAGACGACATGATTCTATACTTAGAAGATCCAAAAGACTCAACCAGAAACCTTCTAGAGCTGATAAATTTCACAAAGTAGCCGGTTATAAAGTCAACTTATAAAAATCATTAGCTTTTCTGTACACCAACCACAAATCCATTGAAAAAGAAATCCGGAAAACAATTCCATTCACAATCGCCTCACAAAGACAAATAAACAACAAAACATAGGAATAAATTTAACCAAGGAGGTAAAAGACCTCACCTTTGATTTGGGATGACTTAGCTTGACCCCAGCCATTCTACCATATTGGAACTGCAGGTGCCAGTAGCTACGAGTGGGCTGCCTGCCTGCAGTGGGGAGAGGCTGCCAGCACACAGATATGTACTAACTGGATGGGTACTGCTCATCACAGAGTGGGGGTCCGGAGTTTGCGTGCCAGGCGGGAGACAGAGCACAGGTTGCACACCCTGGAGGTGCCAAGTCGACCGTCCTGTTCAGGAAACTAGACCGAGCAGCGTGTAATGTGGAGAAGGATATGTGAGGGGGTGGGCATGGGGGGAGGTGGTGAGAGATGAGGCTGAGTGGGTTGGAAGTGGCCAGGTGGTCCAAAAAACAAAACCAACAAGAAACCTCAGTTGGGGAACAGGTGCGCTTGACAAATGTAGGTTGGCATATGAATCTGGAAGCAGAGACGATGACGTCCTGATTTCACGCAACAGGCCCCAAAACCCTGCAGGAAAATTGCTGATGCTTCTGGGATTGTTTGTGCCAGAGAGAGACACATGCTCTGCCCAGGCCCGTGGAGAAACAGGCCGCTGAGCACAACCAGGCAAGCTGTGAGGGACAGACAATGCTCAGCGGGATGGGGACAGGCCCCCTGCACAGCACCATGCAAAGGCGCCCTGCATCCTGCATCCGGGGTGCAGAGCTAAGAGGGGCAGTTACCCAGACACCGATGCCCCATCTCCATCTCGGGAAGAGCGCAGGACACTCTGCAACTGGCTTCAAGGTTGCTTTTAATTGCTTGTTTCAAAGATGCCAGCTTGCCAACCCCTTACTTTTCTGATTTTTCGTCTTCCTAATTAGACTCGGAGCGGCTGTCACACACAGTGCTCCTTTCAGTCATAAATGAGTGACACGAACATTATTAAAGATAATCATCACCTACCTGGAACACAATCCCCAATAACAAAAATTTACTAACCATTAGCCCGGGACCAGACAGCTGGTTTTACATCAAAAGTCCTCTAGCAAGACCTACATTTAGAAGAATGTGTTTATTTCGAACTCCTCCTCAACTGAGCACCTCTCTCTGTACATCCTGCTCTTCCCAGACGATCCAGGTTAGGACTTGGGAGGGGCCCTTACGCTTCTGCCTCTGTTGTCCCAGGAGACGGCCTGGCCAGAGGCCTTCTACACCTTCCCAGGGTCCATACCCCAAGTCCTTGATAAGGAGGTAAGGCCTTGAGAAGATGGGAGGGCCACGCCTGCCCACAGCCACGGGCTCTTCTTCAGGAGTTCTGGGACTGAGTCACTCACACATCACTCACACATACACAGAAGTGCAGGTGACAGGAGAGGAAGTGGCAAAAAGGCAGCCCCCTCCCCTTGTCATCTCAGAAGCTGGTAACTGAGGAAGACGCTGAGCTTCCACAGCCCGCCACACAGACGTCGCAGGCCATGGCTGCCCACGGTTCTCCTACACACTGGAAAGCCGGCGACTGCGCCTGCTCACAGCACAGCACATGAGTGTCGCGGGTAGCAACTTAGCGTGCAGACGCTATGCACTGCACATACATCTCCCTGGACTTCTCATCTTCAATCTCACAGAGACTCACAGAGAACGTGGAGTGGAGATGGGGGCAGAGGCCGGGTGATGCTCCTGCAAGCCCGAGAAGGCCAGGGGTTGCTGTCGGGCCCTAGACTCTAGGAGAAGGCAGGGGCAGAAGCCCACCCTGCCCACACCTTGAGTTTGGACATCTGACTTCTTTTTTTTTTTTTTGCGGTACCGGGGATTGAACACAGGGGTGTTCTACCTCCGCGCTACGCCCCCGGCCCTATTTTTTATACTTTAGTTTGAAACCGGGTCTCACGAAGTTGCAGAGGGCCTCGCTAAGGAGTGAGAGAGAGAGAGAGAGAGAGAGACAGGGAGAGAGAGAGCGAGAGCTGAGGCTGGCCGCGAACCCGGATCCTCCGGTCTCCGCCTCCCAAAGTACTGGGATTACAAGCGTGTGCCACCACGCCCGGCTGGACATCTGACTTCTAAGAACTGTAAGAGAATAAATTTCTGTTGTTTTAGGCCACTTAATTTATGATATTTTGTTACAGCAGTCCCAGGAAACCAACACTACTGCTGGGTATGCTTTCTCTGTAGCTAAGTGCTATGATTAGTCCATTTTATGGACGGGGAATCAGAGGGTCGGGGAGGAGACCTGGCCCATCCAGGGACTTTGGTTAGTGAACGCCCTCAGGGCTAACATGCCAACCCATCCTTCACTTTAATCTGTCTTCTCTTAAGCAAGAAGCCAGAGGTCACCTTAGCTCCTGGTTCTGTTTTCAAGGAGAGAGGGAGGGGGCGTCTGCCTGGGATCCTCGGGGAGCAGGTCCCACCGGATGGCTCCCACCTCCACACACCACAGCGCACTTGCAGCCCCGCAGGTAGCGGTGGCCCTCCAGAAAGCCCTATGGGTAGCAGCTTCCCGCCCTCTGCTCAGCACGCTGAAGACAAGGCCTCTGGTGGCGCCTTGGGGACTGAAGCCCCAGAAGCCCCAGACTCCACCCAGCCTTGCGGCTCAGGTCAGGCCAGCGCCTGTCCCCTTCCCACTGCGCAGCCTCGGGCTCCATCCCATTCCAGTGCTTCAGCCAGAAAAGAAATAGCGCCAGTCGGGAGAAATTGACATTCTGAGAGGGAAGTGGTGGGAGATTTCCTCCCAAATTCAGGGTGCTAATTTACAGCACTGCTAGATATCGATATATAAACGCATTCCAGCCGGAAGCGGGGCGAGGGGTGTGTTGACAGTTGCTGATAATCATCAGCGCAGAAGGGGAGATGTTCCGAGGGCCCGGCGCAGGCACCTGGCAGTGCTCGCTCACACTGGAGCTATTTTTAGAGGCAACAGCTGGTGCTGGGGCGTGTGTCCCACACCCCACAGCTGGCTCAAGGTAGAAGAGAGGACCTCAGCAGGTTTGCTGGAAGGGGGATGGAGAAAAAGGGAGGGAAGAAAGGGGGAAGGAGAAGAAGAGGGGGGGGAAGAGAGAGGAAGGAGAGGTGGGAAGAGAAGGAGGGAAGGAAAGAAAGGGAGGAAGAGAGAGAGAGAGTATCAGAGAGGTCTACTGAGAGAGAGATGAAGAGAGAACAAAGGATAGAGAGTGTGAAAAAGGGAGAGGAAGACAGAGAGAGACTGAGAGAACAAGAGAGGGAGGGAGGAGGGAAGAAAGAGAGGAGATGAGATCAGGAGACGACCTAGAGGGGGAGTCCGGGGCCTGGTTGCGAGCCCCTGGGGTGTCACCTGAGGAAAGAACCGGCCACAATGAGTCTCTCCCAGGTGCCTGTGGTCAGCTCCATGGGCCACATGCTGTTCCACCAAATAGCAGTGTGAGCTGGTGGCCGGGCCACCTTCCGCTGATGGCATGGGATGGTGAGAAGTTAACAATAAGAATGTCAGATTCGGAAAGCAGGGACCTCATCAGCCTCGGTGGACATGGAATCCTTAATATCTAGCACGATGGACAGATGGATGATCACATGGATGGATGGATGGATGGATGGATGAGAGGATGGATGGATGGATGAATGGGTGGATGGATGGATGGATGGATCATGGATGACTGAAGAGATGGATGGGTGGACAAGTGGAAAGATTGACAGATGGCTAATCAGATGTGTGGATGAACAGATGGGAGGATGGATGAATACGAGGGAGGATGGATGGGAGGATGGATGGATGGATAGGTGGATGGATGGATGGACAGTGGGAGGATTGACAGATGGATAATCAGATGTATGGATGAACGGATGGGAGGATGGATGGATGGATGGATGGATGGATGGATGGATAATGGTTGGATAGATGGGTAGGAGCGTGGATGGATGGATAGATGGATGCATAGATGAGCACAGGTATTCTTCTTTCCCTAATAGCTTACAGGAAAGGTATTAGAGAATCACCAGCGTCTCTACCGCTCCAGCCTATCCAGCCTGAGGTAAGAGCCAGTACTCATGAGGTTGAGCAGCCTGCACTCAGCACTCAGACAATGGGCTCAGCTCCCCCACCCTCCATGGGGCCACACACCCTTGACTGGCCCCTCACCTCTGCGAGACCCCTAGTTCTCACTGGAGAAGCAGGTGAGGTTACGAGGGTGGAGCAAGATGAGATCAGTCACCGTGGACAAGCCTCGGCTGCTGCAAGCCCCAACCATTCTCTGTGACCATTCATTGTCTGAAATGGCGACTGTTCCCAGCTACCTAAGGTTCTATCTTGTGATTTGTCCCTTGCAACATTTCCAAACTGGGAATACTAGAAAGCCGAGGACGCTCCAGGGCTGCAGTGAGGTTGCAGTGAAACTGCCCTACTTCCTCCTCCCAGAAATTCTGAAATGCACCCAGGGAGCGCCATCGCAGCCTGCGGGCAGGAGGCCCCGCCGTGGCTCTGGGTCTCCAGGATGACCTCATGCTTCAGGGCCTCATTTTCGACTTGCATCATCAGAAAGGTGGTACTGGATCCAGAGGAGCTGGCCTGTCCCCGAGGTACTAATCTGTGAGGAACCCACTTGGCTCCTCACGGAGGGAAGGGGCTTCTCAGTGAGCCTCAGGGGCCGTGGTCAGTTTCTCCCTCTGGGACCCAGCTGCAGGGACGTTTAGTTTGCTGCTGGCACTGAGGTGGGGAAGGCTCCGGGCACCTACATCACACTGCAGTGGCCACAACAGGGAAGGGAGCATCCTGTGCCACGCACGGAGGTGTGTGCCCTCTGCATGGGAACCAGCTCAGGCTGGGCCTTGGAAAGTAAATGTATCTAAAAACCTCCATGGAGTTTTCCTTTTAACTAACCTGCCCTCAGTTTTCTAAACTGCATGGTTTCCAGAACTTTTTTTTTTTTTTTTGGCGGTACTAGGGATTGAAACCAGGGGCATTCTACCTCTGAGCTACACCCCCAGTCCGACTTTTTATTTCTTATTTGGAAACAGGATCTCACTAGATTTTGTGATGAAGGATTTAAAAATTAGAAAATGACGATGCTGATAAAAATAGGTAAATTTACCAAGTACAACATGGTGAGGGGTATGTGTGGGATATCTCATTTAATCCCAACATAGAATACTACATAGCTGTGAGGCAGGGGGTCCTATAGCCCCCATTTTTTTGTGTGTGGTATTGGGGATTGAGGCCAGGGGCATTCTACCTCTGAGCTACACCTCCAGCCCTATTTTATCTTTTTTTTGCAGTACTGGGGATTGAACCCAGGGGCATTCTACCTCCAAACTACACCCTCAGCCCTATGTTATTCTTTATTTTGAAACAGGGTCTCACTAAGTTGAGGAGGGCCTCACAAGTTGCTGAGGCTGGCCGCGAACCTGTGATCCTCCTGTCTCAGCCTCCCAAGTACTGGGATTACAAGCGTGCGCCACCACGCCCGGCTGTTTCCAGAACTTTAAATGCCACTTTAAAGAAGAGTGGAGAAGCGTGAGCAGAGTTGGCGCCATCAAAAGCCCATGCTGCAGCGTGTGGCCCCCGGGTCCCCGCAGGCCCTGTTACCCTGGCAGCCATCTGGTAGGGACCTGGGGAGACAGCAAGGAGACGTGCGGGTTCTGATGATCGCGGAGCTCGTCTTCCACAAACATTTGTAAAAGGCTCACTACGGAGACTGTCAGGGGCCCCACTGAAAAAATAAGTCTTCCAGTTGCATTCTGGTATTATTTCCCTGGGCATTGCAGGCAAAAAGAAATGGAACCAGAGAGGGGGATAAAGCAGAATGGCACGCTGGCCCCGCTGCTCCACGCCTCGCCCTCCGTCAGACCCACGGTGCGGCTACGGGAGTCGCGAGCCCGGGTTCCTGCTTCATCGCTCTCAGGACTCAGACGCGCGGGCGCAGGTGGCGTGGTGTCCACAGGAAGGCTGGGCTGGGCTTTCTTCTTCATTTTAAATTCGTGGGGATGTACAGCATGCACACAGTGAAGTGCACTGGGTCAGGGGTGCAGCCTGGTCGGCTGTTACCTCTGTCTGTGCCCTGTCACCCGGTCTAAGATCTAGGTGCAGGACACTGCCAGCCCCTGGACCCCTCCATGTCCATCCCAGGCAGCACCCCAGCTAACCCACACTTTACTGTCATCAACTAGAGTGGTAGGAGGGGAATGGCTTCCCCCAAATGCCACATCCCAATCCCCAGGTCACACATGACACAAAGATTACAATTATTATTATTGTTGTTGTTGTTTTTATTGTTAGTACTAGGGATTGAATCCAGGGGTGTTCTACCTCCGAGCTATACCCCCAGCCCTTTTATTTCTTTATTTTGAAACAGGGCCTCATTAAGTTGCTGAGGCTGACTAAGTTGCTGAGGCTGGACTCAAACCTTCGATCCTCCTGTCTCAGCCTCCCATGTACTGGGATTACAAGCATGCGCCACCATGCCCGGCACAAGAAAAAGGACTGTGCAGGTGTGATTACAGGAAGGACCTGGTGAAGGGCGATGGTGCTGGACTATCTGGGGGCCTTAAGTATCACCACACGGGTCTTTATCAGAGCGAGGCAGGTGGGTCAGGGCAGAAGCAGCTGTGAAGACGGAAGCAGAGGTTGGAGGGCCACAGGGCCATGGGCCAGGGAAAGTGGGCATCCCGTGGGAGCTGAAAAAGGCAGGAGCCAGGTTCCCCCAACTTCCCCCAGAGCCTGCGGAAGAAGCGCAGCCCCGTCGCCCCATCTTGGAGTCTGCCCTCCAGTGCCCTGGGGGAGTTAGTTCATGTTTTCCAGCTCCTGGGTGCGTGGTGTTTACGCCAGCCCTGCTGGGAAGCTCCTGCTGCTGGTCTTGCCCGCCCTGGTGGGCCACATGGTGGGTCTCCTTTGTGCCTGGCCTCTTTCACTCCACGTAATCCCTGTGACCGTCACCTGTGTCACTGTGTGCAGCGCCCTCCACACTCCACTGTAGGACACACGGCCATCTGTGCACATTCCCGTGTGCGCGTGCTGGGCAGCTTCCAGGTTTCTGTTACCACGAATAAAGGCTCTGTGGACGTTCCCAGCCCTCTCTTACGGTGACACGTGCTGCACTCATTTCTCTTGGGAAAATACCCAGGAGTAGAATTTCTGGAGAAACTCCACAGAGTTCACTTGCCGCTTGACGTGACACTATCAAGCCATTTTCCAAAGTGGTTGCACCAATGTGCACCCCGTGAGTCCCGTGTCCCCCCGGGCGGAGGTGCAGGGGCTGGCTGGGAGGGGAGCGAGGCAGAAGGTCCTGCTCCTGGGTCCCCGGCAGCTCTACTGGGTCACACAGGCAAGTAATGGATTCATAAACGGCTCAGCTCTGGATGCTGAACGGTTCAACAGGGACCGGGACCCAGGGGACCACAGAGCCAGCGAGCAGCCTGAAGAGGGATGCGTCAACACAGGACAGCAGGGATGGCCTCTCTAAGGAGCCGACATTTCAATCAGTCGTGAATAGTGAGAAAAGCCAGTACAGAATTGGAGGAAGAACTTTCTAGAAAGAAGGAGAAGCAGTGGCCAGGGGTGGCTATTTTTGGATGAGGTTTTGTGCTTCTCTCTAGGTGACTGCAGGAGGATCTCCAGGGCCCTTTGCTTCCTGAGGACGGTAGGCTCTGTCTGCAGGATGTGACACTGTGCCCAGGCAGAGGGGATAGTGGACCGGGGTTGAAGAGAACATCAGCAAGCCGCACACGTGCTCATGGCTGCCCAGCGTCCCGAAAAACCCCGAGGGAACTCGGAACTTTGGAAGGAAACTGCCAGATCTTTCCTCCAAAGGGGGATCTGGGGGGCTGGAGATACAGCTTAGTAGTAGAGCGCTGGCCTCGAACGCATGAGGCCCTGGGTTCCATCCCCAACACTGCCCCCCCAAAAAAGAATAAAATACAAATGAAGATTGGGAGCATGTTGATCCAAACCAAGGGGCTGGGTTTATGGGACAGATGACATGATGATCTATAGAGACTTTCATGTGATTGAGTTGCTCACTTATAGGAATTTTATTTTTTGCCAGACCTGCTCTAGATATTCTTATGAAAATCCAAGGGGTTATGTTTACATTTCAGCCTCAGATTTTGTTTCCTTCTGTCGCAGATGTGAGAATATTAACTAGTTTAATGATATGAACCCTGGATCGGGGCCATGGCTACGGTGTGCGGTTACACCACACTGATTCTGTGAGTGGTTTCCACAGGTTTGGTCTTTACAAGACGCGAGAAGCTCATAGCCCCTAAAATCATAAATGGGCACCTGGCTCTGCTTCGAAGGTGTACACCTTGCAAAACTTCAGTAACCATGGTGACGGGCGATTTCTAGAAGGTTCGATCAGGGACGCACGTCTCCTAGTACAGCTGGTGTGGAAGCAGCATGCTATTCCACAGAAGAGTGATGTAAACCCACAGTCCAGGCTTGGCCCAGGGAGGAGGAAGAAGCAGGGGCCCTGTGTCCCCCAGGAAGGAGGGTGGGCAGCAAGAGAAGCTGAAGGACCCCAAACAAAACCAGCCCAGAAAAGGTGTTTGACTAATGTATTGACACTGGGGATTGAACCCAGGGGTATTTTACCTCTTAGCTATACCCATAACTCTATTTTGATTTTTTTTTTTTTGCGGTACCGGGGATTGAACGCAGGGGCCTTCTACCTCTGCGCTACACCCCCGGCCCTATTTTTTTATACTTTAGTTTTGAAACCGGGTCTCACAAAGTTGCGGAGGGCCTCACTAGGGAGAGAGAGAGAGAGAGAGAGAGAGAGAGAGAGATCGCGCGCGCAGGCGCGCTGAGGTTGGCCGCGAACCTGGATCCTCCGGTCTCCGCCTCCCAAAGTACTGGGATTACAAGCGTGCGCCACCACGCCCGCCTGATTTTTTATTTTTGAAACAGAGTCTTGCTAGGTTGATGAGAGTCTCACTACTTGCTGAGACTGTCCTCAAATCTGTGATCCTCCTGTCTCAGCCTCCTAAATACTGGGATTACAGGCGTGCGCCAACACGCCCGGCTCATAAGGCAGCTTTTCTTAACAGTGTTGCCTCTAGAACAAAACATCCCCACACACAAACCCCTGTCGTCCCGGATGTCTGCACTTTTCATAATAAAGGACTCAGATACATGGGAAATCAGGCCTGAAGCACACAGACTGCCACCCCCAAGTCCCCTGCCCGCCTTGTCCCCTGCCGCGGTGCCTGTGATACCAGAGGAGTCCAGGCTCCTCCCTAGGAGCCTCCTGAACATAATGGAGCCTCGGAGGAGGAGGCTCGAGGGAGCCAGGTGCACCGGTGCCGCTGGGTATTCAGAAAAGGCAAGAGGCGTGAAATTTTTCTGATGCCTTGCCGCCAAACCACTCTCCATCCCAGAGGGGAGTGAGAGGTGTGAAAATTAGACAAATTAACCCGCCTTCCCAGAGAAGCTCCATTACCCAGGCCTGGGCAGCGGTGGGTGTCTGTCCTTTTTCTTAAGGGGAAACAATCAGGAAAAGCAGAGAAATGGGGGACAGGGATGGGGACGTGCAGGAACATCTTTGCTTCAAAGGGGAAGGGACTGGCCAGGACAGGTGACCGGGAGGGCGGGGACAAGGGCCCCGAGGCCACCAGTCCCACAGGCCGCGTGTCCCTGCTGGGCCCAGCCCCTGGAGTCTGAGAGGCAGTTTCGGCTCAGCAGCATGTGAAAAGACATGGTCCTTTCATTAGTGCTTAACTAGGTTGTCAGTCACCTAATTGCTTCAATAAAATATAATTAATTAAGAATAACATGTGGAGATATTTACATGAGCTGGGGATCACACACTGCAACGTCTAGATTTTTTTCTGATAGGCCATGTCCTGCCAGACATCCTGTTGCTGTATTCAGATGTAGGAGATAAGCTCTTTCCACAGCCAACAAGGCTGCTCTCCCCTCTGCCCTCTGAGTTTAGGGGACAATGATCATTTAAACTCTATTATTATTATTATTATTATTATTACTAGTAGTAGTAGTAGTAGTAGTAGTACTGGGGATTGAACCCAGGGGCATTCTACCTCTGAGCTACACCCCCAGCCCTATTTTGTTCTTTTGTTCTAAAACAGGGTCTCACTAAGTCGCGGAGGGCCTCATTATAAGTTGCTGAGGCTGGCCTCGAATCTGTGATCCTCCTGTCTCAGCCTCCCAAGTATTGGGATTACAGGCATGAGCCGCCACACCCGACTTACTATATGATTATCTGTGTGGAAAGAGTCCTGGACAGAATCAGCAGCACACACTGAAGCTCTGGTGGGAAAGTCCAGGCAGGGGCACTCGGGGGGCAACACGGCCCCAACTGGGCCCATGGCTATCTGGAGAGTAATGCAGAACATGATGCCCGAGGCCCCGGAAGAGCCAGCACTGGGGGAAGACCCTTCCCTAGTCTCTGAATCCGGCTGACACATTTTCCATAGGATTTGATTGGAATTACGGCACTGGGGAAGCAGTTGCTCTGCAGCATAGGGTCCTTGTCTCTAGAGGGGTGGCCCACCCCCCAAGAGTAGCATAGAGCTTGGGACTCTCCAGCCCCACACTCACCAAGGCCAGAGAAAAGATCACTTATCAGCAGGAAGGGCTGCACAGGGCTTAGATGCAATCGCACACAATACAACTCCCCCAATCTCATGGAGGTTTATTTACTCATGGAAATGAAGCCCCCAAGTCCAATCCAGGAGGGTCACAGGGGCTGGGGATGACACAGACCCCACCTCCTTCTATTTCTCCGCTCTGTGCGTGGTTTCCGTCTGCACCTCGTGGTCCAAGGTGGCTGCTGCACCATCGGCCATCACTTCTATGTTCCACATAAGAAAAAGGAGAAAGGGAGAAGGGGAGGGGAGGTAGGAGGGCGGAGTTGCACAATCAGTTCTCCAGAGCCCCACAGAATAGTTCCACTTAATTGCTCTGATCAATTATTCATGGGCGGCAACACTCCGTTCTCAAAGAGCCTGGAGAATGAGCCTTTCCCTGGGTAGCTGATTGCCCCAAGGAAATCTGTGGATCTGCAAATAAGGAAGAGGGGAAAGGCCCTTCTCCCACCAACTCTGACTAGCAAGGAACAGGAAAACGGGGTAACTCTTCTCCTGCCTCTTTGGCAAACCGGCCTAGTGCCTGTTTCAGGGAAAATGGTATGTGTGTAGATGCTGTGAGATTGAAGCTCTCTGCAAATGTGCACTCGTATAAGGGTCCAATTCTTTTTTCTTTACCTACAGAAGCCTCACAGGGCGTCCTCCAGACTCCAGCTTCCACGAGTAGCACCCCAGGTACCATTTGCTGGCTTCCACTGTTGCGGGCCTTGTTAGTCATCAGCTTTGAGGTCACCGTGGTCCTGGTCCGGCTTTGGGAAGGGACAGACTGCCTACCCAGGTGGAGAGATTTCTGCACTCAGACAAATCGCCAAGGACCAAATGAGACCGATAAGCAAAGCCCCTGACAACTTCTTTGTTCACTCTTTCCTTCCCTGATTCATCTGTGACGACCTTGATGTTTTTCCCTGACTCACCCCATGACTGCTTTGCTGTTTTCCGTGATTAACGTGTTTTGGTTATAACTCTCAATAAAAATGGGACACTGATGGAAGGAAGGACAGAGAAAAGAGATATTTCTTCTCCTCCCCGGCCTCCTCAGATCTTGTCATGTTGACTCCATTGTCATTCATGGGAGAGACTTCTAATCAATCAATCAACATGGACACCATCTGCAACAAATGGCGCCGCTCCACCCCATGATGCATCTGTGAACAAGATGGCCAGGGAAACCCACTGCTGAACAGACCCACAGCAGGTCAAGCCGTATCCCCGGCAGCACTCATCCCGGGTGGCTGTGGCCTCTGTCCCCACCTTCTCTGTGTCCATGAGCCTCCATTCTAGGAGGTTAAGGTAGAGCTGAGCTTTTGCTCACCTAGGCGTCAGCTGTGGGTCCCCAGCCCAGGCCCAGTCACTGTCCCAAGCTGGACTAGACACAGTGACCTTTCTGCTGCAGTCATGGGAAGATGCTCAGAAACAGAAAGGCCATTAAATACGTCACATGGCCCCAGTGGTGAGATGGAGCATTTGAACACCTGGGTCTAGCCACGTCTGCAGCCGGCTCTCCTTGCTACGGTTTAGGTGTGGACTACGTCCTACAAGGCCCATGTGTTGAAGGCTTGGTCCCCAGCTTGATGCTGCTACTGGGGGGTGGCGGAACCTTTAAGATGTGGGATCCCGTGGGAGGTTTTATGTCACTGGGGCCGTGCCCTTGGAGGGATTATGGGACCCCAGTCTCTTCCTCTTTCCCTTTCATTTCCAGCCATGCGGTGAGTGGGTTGTTCCACCATGTGCCCCTCCCTGCCATGACATGCCAACACAGGCCAAAAGCAACAGGCTAAGAGGCCATGGACTGAAAGCTCCAAAATTATGAGCCAAAATAAACCTTTCTGCTGGGCATGGTAGTGCACCCTTGTAATCCCAGTACTTGGGGGGCTGAGACAGGATCACAGATTCACGACCAGCCTCAGCTACTTAGTGAGGCCCTCCGCAACTTAGTGAGACCCTGTTTCAAAAATAAAGAATAAAAAAATAGGACTGGGGGTGTAGCTCAGAGGTAGAATGCCCCTGGGTTCGATCCCTAGTACCACAAAAACAAAACCCCAACTTTCTTCTTTTTAAGTTGACTAACTCAGGTACTTTATCACAGTAACAGAAAACTGACTAACACAGTGCATTTAATTGGCTGATGACTTAAGAGAAAAAGACCTCCAGTTTCCCGGAAGACAAAAGCCTGTCAGCAGACCGCCTTGGGGTCAAACGCAGTGTCTCCTCTACCTGGGCCTGTTCTGCGGACTGCAGACTCACCAGCTCCACGATAGGATGGTGTGAGCTACGTTCTTAAAATAAACCTCCCTCCTTCCCTCCCTCCATAGGCATGAACACTATTGGTTCTGTTTCTCGGGAGAATTCTAATTCAGAGTCCACCGTCTCTCTTCTACCGTGTGGGTGATGTCACTCAAACAACAGTAAATATTCTGCTCTCTCTCTGTCTTTTGTTTGTTTTTTTTCTTTTTTGCAAACAGCACTCTCAGGAGCATCATGTCTTCCACACGTAACTTTCAAAAATCTAGAATGCAAATCTCTCCTAATGCAAGTCAGGCCTCTGTAAATATTTAAAGCTGGAAATCTTTGGAGGAACATTATCAACTCCAAGATAAATAACCAAGACTAATGCACTTGAATGCCCGTTCACTTCTAACGTGAGAAAGCAAGTCTGCCGACAGCGCAGAGAGGGAGTCCTGGGGCCAGAAAGCCTTCTCCACTCACGCCCGGACGGCCCCGCTGGAGCTCGCGCAGGGCACGGCACGCGGAGCTCACCATCTGGTCACCAGGCCCAACATCTGGGCAGCATTTCTCTGACTCCATCCAGGAAAGGCAGCCCCAAAGCAGAAACATCCCTTTGGTGAACTGGGCGGCTTTAAAAATCAACAAACAGTAAGGGAGCTAAGAAACACAGCACGCATGTAAGGAGAAGCTTCAGCAACTTGGCTCTTCGGCTTTTCAAAGCGGTGAGACTCCGATTCTCTGGACGTACTTGCCCACTTGCTCCCGGCTGTTTCCTAGGCCAGGGTGTCAGCAGAGCAGGGAGGACCCGGCCATCAAGACCTCCCCGGGTCCCAAGTGTTTATTTTTCTTGCTTTGTTTTTTTGAGGTACTGGGGATTGAACCCAGGGGCATTCTACCTCCAAGCTACAGCCATAGCCCTATTTTTTTATTCTTTATTTTGAAACAGGGTCTCACTAAGTTGCAGAGGGCCTCACTAAGTAGCTGAGGCTGGCTGCGAACCCGTGATCCTCCGGTCTCAGCCTCCCAAGTACTAGGATGACAAGTGTGCGCCACCACGCCCGGCTCAAGTGTTTATTTTTCTAACAAAAACTGAGGTGTGGTTTAAACCTTTATATTTAATATGTTAACATTTTAAATGAGGTGGGGGGAGACTCCATGCAATGGGACTGTGCCATTCTAAAGAAAATTGCAGGACTTATAAAAGGTTTTAATGTATAGGGCCACATGGGGCCACATGGAGGAAGAGGCACAGGTTTTGAGTTCAGCCTTATGTTTCACAGTAATGAGTTCAAGAACGCATCTGACACCCACAGAGCAGCAGTCCCGAGTGTGCAGTTGGGTGGATTTCCAAAAAAAAATGAACCGACCCAGTGTATGGTCACCACCCAGATCCGGGCAGGTACTGCGGCCATCCCTGAAATCCCCGGCACCTCCCTGGTCCCCAGGGAACACTGCCCAGAAGAGGCCTCCCTTTTAAGAACCTTCTAGCTTTTTTTCCCTCACTTCTATATATAATTTTATCAAGATAATTTTTGCATGGTTTAAAGATTGAAGTAGGGGATGAGGGTGTGGCTCAGTGTGCTTGCCTAGCATGCATGAGGACCTGGGTTCTAGCCCTAGCACCATAAATAAATAAATACATAAATACATAAATACATACATATATACATAATAAGTAGCTGGGCGTGGTGGTACATACCTGTAATCCTAGTACTAGGGAGGCTGAGACAGGAGGATCTCAGGTTTGAGGCCACCTCAGCAATCTTGTAAGACCCCGTTTCAAAATAAAATAAATAAAGTAAAATAAAGGGCTGTGGGGGTAGCTTGGAGTAGAATGCCCCTGAGTTCAATCTCCAGCACCACAAAAACAAAACAAAACCTTCGA
This sequence comes from Glis glis, assembly GCA_004027185.1. Classification (NCBI taxonomy): domain Eukaryota; kingdom Metazoa; phylum Chordata; class Mammalia; order Rodentia; family Gliridae; genus Glis; species Glis glis. Next base: position 58,444 of record PVJS01005026.1, read on the forward strand.
CCTGGGCCTCACAGAGCCGAGCCCTCCTCAGCCCCAGCACCCACCATCGGAGGTCAGTCATTGTGTTTTCTAGATCTTTCCCAAGCCCCTTGCTGCCTGTCACATGACAGAGGAGTTCCCTGCCTGAGATCCCCAGAGGAGAAGCCACTGTCTAGGTCTTCAAGGGGGGGGGGGGCGTGGGACTCTGCCGCACCTGTTCCTGGGCCCTACCCACCATGCCATCCCATGCCTGGGAACGGCCGCCATTTCTGGAAGGGCCAGCTGGGAAGTATCTCAGGCTTTGAGGGCCATGTGTTCTCTGTGGCAGACAATGGGCTCTGCTGCTGCAGCCCAGCAGGAAACGTATCACCCATGGGTGTGGCTGCGTGCCAATAAAACTTTGTTTATCATTCACAAAGGCAACTTTGGCAGCCCCACCTCCAGTCCTAATCCAAGCTGTCAGTCAAATTCTGAGGATAAAGACAGTCAAGGATTAGATTAAGTTTGCCAAAATCAGCCAAACATCTGAAACTTATAAGAACTATCTGAAATATGGATTTATTCTCACTATTGTTAGTGACAGAGCCCACCCCAAGTGGTAAGCGCTTGGGAGGCTGAGATAGGAGGGTCTCAGGTTCGAGGTCAGCCTCAGCATTTAGTGAGACCCTCAGCAACTTAGCAATACCCTGTTTCAAGATAAGAAGGGCTGGGGGTGTAACTCAGAGGAAAAATGCCCCTGGGTTCAATCCCCAGAAACACACACACACACACACACACACACACACACGTATTATGCCATGGTGTATAATATACATTATTTTTTTTTTCAGTACCGGGGATTGAACTCAGGGGCATCCTACCTCCGAGCTACACCCCCAGTCCTATTTTTTATTCTTTATTTTGAAACAGGGTCTCACTAAGTTGCGGAGGGTCTCACTAAGTAGCTGAGGCTGACCACGAACCCGGATCCTCCGGTCTCAGCCTCCCAAGTACTGGGATTACAAGCGTGCGCCACCATGCCTGGCTTAACATACATTATTATTAATGCCATATCCGTATTAATAATGCCACATAGATGCAGGCTTGTATATATGCCACACCCATGAGCAAAATGTTTCTTGCACTACTAATAAATTAAGAACAAATATATTTTTCCTCATCCTTTAACATGATGATTTATGTTGTATGTTTTTTACTAAATAACAGTGGTACAGTAGCTCCTGTGCGTTGTTCATAAAATAGCAAATGCCTGTCTTTGGGGTTAAGTGGTGACTGACTGTATTTCCTCTGGGGTTTGGAAACCACAGATCCAGCCAAGAGTTCCCCAGCGTTCTGTCTTTTCACAAAGCCTTGAGATTTCAGGATTAGAAAGGGGGAGGGGACGAGAAGCTGAAGGTAGACCCCCACCCCTGCGGTCCCTGAGGCCCCACCCTGTGTGGTCCTGCTCTCCGGGGTGGGCAGCCTCAGGTGCCAGGGGCTCCATTTCCATTTCTCCTAGAGAGTCAGAGCCTGGGCGTGGGATCCTGGGTGGGGGAGCCACAAGGCTGCCCAGCTCAGAGGCCCCCGAGGCTGTGGGGTCAGGCAGGCCTGACGGGAGGCTGGGGTGGAGGGGTGCCCTCTTACAAAGTGCACATGTGCTCCGTCTGTCTGGCTTGCTAAGTGCTTTGTGTTTCTGTTTTTGCATATGAGGTCTCCAACATTTAAAAATGAAACGATTCCACAAAGCTATCTAGAATCGGCTCTGAGAGACGTGGCAGCTCTGGCAGCCAACACCAGCCACAGTCCCAGCCTCCCAGCAGCTGCCTGGGCGCAGGCGGGGGACAGCACGCCTGTCACCCACTTCTTAGAGCCCTGCCAAGGGGAGGCCTCTCCCTTTTGCATCTCTGTGTCTCTGTCAAAGTGGAAACGTGGAGGAGTTTAGGAAGCCACATCTTTTAGGGTAGAGGGAGGCCACAACCTCAGAAGCAGGCTGCACCCTGGCCGGGCGTGGTGGTGACTCCTATAATCTTTGGGAGGCTGAAATGGGAGGATCTCAGGTTCTAGGCCAACCTCGGCAACTTAGCAAGACCCTCAGCAACTTAAGGAAACCCTGTTTCAAAAAAAAATAGAATAGGGCAGGGGTGTAGATCAGAGGTAGAATGCCCCTAGGATCAATCCCACAACTGAAAAAAAAAACCACAAAAAAAGTAGGCTGCACACTCTCCAGGTCTGGGAGGCAACAGGCGCTACAGGAGGCAGGCGGGGCCAGATCCTCTGGCCTCTGGCTGAGGGAGACTTCAGCTAAGCCTCGAAGATGAAATGAAAGATGTGGGGAGAAAGGACTCATCTTAGATACAGGGGGGCTGAGGTCAGTGGCAGGGTGTGGCCAGAGAGGAGAGGCCGTCCCCAGAACTGTGGGCCTTGCCTGCGACTCCAATAGCCAATTTCATTAAAAGCCTCGGGCTGGGCTGGGGTGCAGCTCCACGCTGAGGCGTGTGCCTGCCGTGGCCAGCCTTGGCTCAGATCCCAGGACTGCAAAAAATAAAAAAGAGAAGAACTCCCTGGAGGCTGAGGGTGTCCTGTTTCCTCTTCTCGTAGTTCTGGATTAACAATAATGAGAACGCAATAATCCGCGGGCTTTTATCGCGGTGTAGACGTGATACGCACATACAGACTGATGTTACGAGATTTCTTGGTGTAGCACAACTTGTAACCATCATTCCTGGTGACTGTGTGGACGTGGATGAGGGCTGTCACTCAACAAACACTCTGCCAGGTGCATCACACAAGATGAGTGCCCAGGACACATCTGTCCTGGTAGCAAACAGAGATACAGCTAACATTCAAGCAGAGAAATCATGATGTGATGGGCAGCTGGGCAGTCTCCAGGTCTGGAGAGCCCAGGCTCTGCTGCTGCTTAGCTGCCTGTGACCTCGGACAAGTTACTTAAACTCTCTGTAATAGTTTAGATTTGGAATGTCCCCCTTCCCTCATGGAAACAAGGTAGCAATGTTGGAAGCAGGCTTAGTTGCTAAGGAGGGGTTCTTGGGGGTGTGGCCTTGGGGCTTGGTTGCTAAGGAGGGGTTCTTGGGGGCGTGGTATTAGGGATTATATGTTTCCTCCTCCCCCTGTTCTTTCTCTGCTTCTGGCCTCCGTGATGTGAGAGCTGAACCCTTGCTCTCTTCTTCTCTCTGCTTCCCACTGCCATGCCCTGAGCTCCGCAGACCCAGCCTGACATGGACTGAACCCTGAAATCTCCAAAAACTGTGAGCCAATAAATCTTCCTTCCTCTAAGTTGTGTGGGGTCAGGGTTATTGGATCACAGCAGTGAGAATGTTGACTCGGACACTCTCTGGGCTGTGCCCAATATCCTTGATTGTGGCTACTGGGAGGGTATCTGCAATACTCTGAACACTCTACATGACTGTACCCGTGACCTGTCAGTTGGACCACTGCACAGCTGGTAACAAGGACCTAATACACAGTGGCATTTGGTGCTGGTGGAGTTGCCAATCCTCATGGCTGAAAGCTTATCTCTGGCACAAGGCTCGGCGTGCACCTCATCTCCTGGTTTGACCCTCACAAGATCAGAGCAGCTCCACATCTTATTCTCCTGGAACTACTGGGCTTTGGGTGTCTGTCTCTCACCAGCAGCACTGCCCACACCGAACAGGGTTCAGCTGAAACAGCAGCTCAACAAACGTCTAAGTGATGGGCGAGGACTCTGGCTGGGCTTGAAGTCACAGTTAAAAGGTAAGAAAATCTCCCTTCAGGGCGATCTTTCTGCCGCTAAGAAAGTGCCACTAGTTGGCAGTCGGTTATCCATTTAGCAGTATGGTAGACCTTTGTAGGGCTTCTTCCCGGGGCAATGCAGGCCTACACCCTAATCTTCCCTTCCCCCAGGAACCCACGATGCTTCCTCACCCCACAGGGAAGACAGGTCAGCCGCCCAGGTGAGCCCGCGTGAAGACCCACGAACAGCGCCACCTCTGCGGCCAGGATTCTGTGTATGGCAAATGAAGGCCCCAGTCAAATGAGATAATAAACAGATCCTCCTGCAGGGATGCAGCAGGAACTGACTCCACTAGAAATTAGAAAAGGAATATGGAGTGCTAATCACAGCGGGGACCCTGCAGGTGGCAAGCATGGGGCCGTTTCCAATCCCTGGGCCCCCAGTGATGAGGGGCGTGCCCAGGCGAGAGGCACGGACTCCTGGGGGACATGAGGCCCCTGACTTCTTCCCAGTGGGCAGCCTGTGCCTCAGTTAACTGCTTATTACCAGTAGAGCACCGGGGCGGCACCGGGGCAAATGCACCTGACATTTCAGGGAGCCATGGGGGCGAGAGTCTCCCACGAAATAAATGGCCGATATTGAGTTTCTGGCAAACGCTGTCGAAACAGTCCAAAGCTCTGGGAAAATGTCAGATTTAACAGCACGGGGAAATGTCTTTTGAATCAGAAGATGAGAACTCAAGGGAGTTAGATTAACAACACAGCACAACATTTTACCAAGTAATAGGACCATATTTCCCCTTTATGGGACGCTGCTCAGGGCAATACTTAATCTCTTGTGCTTAATGAACTTTTAAAACTACTCGATAAATACTCAAGGCCATGACAAGCCCTGTCATAAGATAAATCCTGCCCCACTTCAATGGACTATATCATTTTTGTTATTAAAAAAGGTTAATTTTAATATTCAAGGAACTCAGTTCTCTGGAAAATGACGCCAGGGTCTCGCATGTTCCGTCCCAGCGGCTCCCTGTGACAGCGCATACTGAGCAGGAGCTCTGCTGGAAAGCTTCGCAGGAGGAGCATCTGCTTCTAGAAGAATCTGGAAACTGACTGCAAATGCTCACTAAGGTAGAGCTGGCTGGTCCTGGCTCCCAGGCAGCCCCCAGGCAGCCTGTCCTAACCTGGTTGTGAGGTCAGCCACGTCCCAGCTACCCCAAGGGCAGGCGCCTCTGGAATACAAGTCTCCTTACACCACCCGACCACATCCTGCAGCACCAGTGGGAGATCCCTTCTCTATTCTGGAAAGTTCTCTGTGTGCTTCTCAAAAGCCCCACGGTGTTAAGGGTGCCCTGAGTCTGGGCTCTGGAGCACATCCAAGGTCGCACAGCAGGTGCACTGCAGCGAGGCCGGGGAGGCTGGGAAGTGGGCCGCTCTGCCGGTCCACATTGGCTAGGAAGATTTCAATGCACAGTCATGGAGAGCAGTCTTCCTCTCTCGCTCAGCTCATCAGCTTCCTGCTGAAGGCAGGGCAGGGGAGGTGCCTGGCAGAAACCAGTTCCCTGAGCCCTGCAGGCCACGGAGCCTGGTCCCTCTGGCGGCTCAGCTCACCCAGGGGCATGCCTTAGAAAAGCTGCCATGGCAGACAAATTGGGCGCAGGGCAGGCAATTAGGGACAGGCAGCGTCCTCTCACTGTGACTTCTCGTCCACAGGCCAGAGGACAGCCATCCACGCGTACGACTCGTTTCCCCGGTCTCTATCTATGGATCATTCTGCTTACATCCCCTAAGGGAGATGGGCAAGAAGATGGATTGAGCTCACGCGAGCTGGAACCGGGGCAATTCCCCCCTGGAAATCAGCCGCGGACAGGCAGCGCATGTCTTTGCTAAGAAAGGGCCTCTGTTAGGGAACCGCTGAGCCCTCTTGTGTAACAGAGCACTTTCTGGAAAGGCTGCGGGGATGGCGTGCAGGGTGAGGGCACGCACGTCCACCTTTGACAACGTCCCTTTCTCCACCGAAGCAGCTCAGCGGGCACAGGAGGCGGTCACTCTTGTCCACTGCAGGAAGTGCCCTGGCCAGTCGGTCCCTGATGAGAACCAGCTGCAGCCAGACCTTCCTCCTGCTCCTGCTGCAGGAGTTGGCACTCAGGTCTGATAAGTCCTGGGCATGGCACGGACCGGTCCGGCCCTGGCCACTTCCGGTGGCTACACAGTGCTCAGTCCCTCTCTCCCTGAGCGATGTTGATTCTGTGCATTTGTGTAATGACTGTCTGCCTATGCTGTCTCACTTGGCAGCCCAGAGTGGGCACTTCTCGGGAGTATTTTCTAGAACATTCTCTGAAATTTCAAGTGCTCTCTGAGGCCAGATATTCAGGCTGGTACCCCAATGTTTCCCCACGTGGGACAAAAACACAAGGCTGGAGATGCACGCTATAGTCGGGTCCCCCCCTAGGAGCCACCGCTGCCTTTCCTCAGCTTGTATTAATTAATAATGCCTGTTTGAGAAGTAATTTTAACCGCAAAATGATTTCAGAGAATCTGGAAAGTTGATACAAAGAGAAGGGCCAGGTGTGGTAGTGCGTGCCTATAATCCTAGTACTTGGGAGGCTGAGACAGAAGGATCGCAGGTTCAAGGATGGCCTCAGCAACTTAGTGAGGCCTTCTGCAACTAAGTGAAGCCCTGTTTCAAAATTAAAAAAAAAAAAACAAAATTAGGGCTGGGGGTATAGCTTAAGGGTAGAATGCCTCTGGGTTCAATCCCCAGTACCACAAAACAACAACAAAATTAAAAAAAGAAAGAAGGAAGAAAAAAATTAGTGATGAGCTCACCACTTATATCAGGGTATCTCGAGCCTGGCACTGTTGACATTCAGGCTGGATCACTATTTGCTGGAGGGGTGTCCTGTGCACTGGGCAGCACCCCTGGCCTCCACCCGCTGGGTGCCAGGGGTACGTGCACCCCCACCCCATTGTGACAATCAAAATGTCTCCATACATCACCAGGTGTCCCTGGGGCCCAAAGGAGAAGTGTTGATGTGTGTCACGTGCTGCTAGACCTTCTTCCTGTCTTTTCTTCCTGCACTTATCAAATCAAATCACATATCCACTCAGCAGACATTAGAAGCACCTACTCTGCGCCCGGCATGGGGTTAGCTATGAGGGGCGTGGTAGCAGCCAAGGAGGCCGGGCTGTCTTTGACAGCCAGCCAGTTTATGAGTTATGAGTCTGTCTTGTGACAGACAGTTTATGAGTTGTGCTCAGAGCTTAGGAGCGTTCAGGGCACACCAAGTGGCCACGTGTTAAGGCGCATCAGGGACGGGCCACCCGAGGGATCAGGAGGAAAGGCCAGGAACTGGAGAGAGCACCATTCTCTTGTGCTAAATGCTACCCACGAGTGCACGGCCACCTCTGAGCCTGGGACCAGGAGACTGACCAACATATGTCCACTCCGCGAAGAGCCTTTAGCTATGTTCTGTCTCAGAAAACAAAAACAAACACTACCACCGAGAACCCCGATCAGATCAACCCTACGTCAAAGACATCTTTTAAAGTATATCCTTTGACTCAACACTTCCGGTACTTAAAAATATCTCCGGAGGGGATAAAAATTCAAATGTGGAAGATTTAACATCAAGGCTGTTTATCCCAAAGCCATTCATAATTGTGGAAAACCAAAAGAAAATACAAGGGATTAGTTAAATATAGCCTGCGACACTCACACAATAACATAAAGTTATGTTTTGTATATATTTCATTTTCATGAGATGGCTCTGGGGGATAATGTTAAAGGAAAAAAGCAGACTATAAAAATGTGAAACATGTATGCCTGAGCCTACGCACATCTGTGTACGCACAGAAACACACAGGCACATACACGACCAATATCCACCCATTGCCCAGGATGTATCTATAGATTACATTACAGCACCATATGCAATACAAACAATTCTCCTCCTCCTCCTCCTCCCTCTCCTCTT